>ML778053.1:1003057-1016634 GCA_009831015.1 Picea engelmannii | reverse complement strand
TGTAGAAGTTCCCTTTTTGGGTGGCATGTTGGCCAAGTATCACTTTTAAACCTTCATTTTGAGGTGGTGTTGTTAAATGATATTTCTTCTACTGTATCTCTAAAGTAAGTTTCAACCCTTATAGGTATGGAAATTTGTTTTTTGTAGTTCTCTGATATTTGTTCTCTAAAATTCCATAGGTCTGATCAAAATTGGATATGTCAAGTGGAATTTACAGTAACTTCCCCATAACTTGTTGATTTTTGTCCTTTCCAGGAGATCTCACTTGTATAGTGTTCCCCACACAAACTGATTGATATAAAATTATGAAACTTGTACCAGAAATACTACGGATTGTCCAATATCCAATGCAACCAGTCTCACTCAATTTGGATACTCTAGGAAGAAGTTATGATTTTTTTACCCAGAACACATGCTTGAGACTAGTCAATAGGACTAGTTAGATACCATATCCTCCATAGGGTGTATCTACAAACTTAAGATGACCCAGAAGATGAAATTTTATGAAAGATACCTTACTAATTTCTTTGAATAACCTCTAGATTTTAGGGTCTGAAACATTACATAAATGTTTATATAGAAAACATTATGCGATGAATCAAATCAGGATGATTCCAGATCCCTATATTACACAGGTTGTATCATCGAAAGTATAAGGCCTCATGAGATAAAATTTTAACCCAACGTACCTTGATCCGTCTGATAAATATCCTCCAAGGGGTTCCTTCTGAAACTTCATAGAAAACAAATTATAGCAAAAATTCCAAGGTGTCTCATATGTAGCAGCAAAACCCCAAGACCTTGAGCTCTGATACCATATGTTAAGAACCAAATATCAATATAGGATATAAAAACCTCAGAATAAGTACACAATGCCTTGAAAAAGTGAGAATTTTAGATAATAATCCTCTTCGAGGGGGAAACCTCCTTATACACTACATAAATTTCCAAGTGCAAGATGATTCTAAATGAAAATGTCTCCTTGGTATATATAGGAGACTAGGAGGTACAATTAAAACTAATGGACCCAAGCCAACATAAATAAAATAACATTACTAATGTAATATTCCCCAATTAAGCAGTAGTGTGCCACTATTTAGGGCCTAACAAAGGTTCTTGACAGAAAGGCACTAGGAACGATACGACTAAGCCTAGCAACATTGGTGGCTTGCAATATTTCGAAATAAAAGACAAGGAAGGAAGTTGATGGATGCATTGGCTAAATTGTATGAAAAACCCTCGACGTCTAATAAGGTATTTATAATGAAGAGATTATTTAATAGGAATATGTCAAAAGGTGGGTATGTTGCGGATCATTTAAATGAATTAAATACAGTTACTAATTATCTAATTTATCTAAAAGTGGACTTTTATGATGAGGTCATGGATATTCTAATCTTGTGCTCATTGCCAGAAAGATGGAACATCTTGGTCATATATGTAAGTAACTCTGTCTCTGGTTCAAACACTTTAAAATTTGATGATGTTGTTAGTGTTATCCTTAGTGAGGAAATGCGATGGAAAAGCATAGGTGAAACATTAGGTAATGTGTTAAACATGGAGAACAGAGGAAGACAAAATGATAGAGGAAAGGGCTCAGGAAACTATGAGAATTATAGGAAGAAATGATCCAAATCCAGACTTATAAATATAGAGTGTTGGACTTGTGGAAAGAAAGGACATTGGAAGAAATACTGCAAAGCTCCAAAGAAGCAAAGAGATGGACAACAGGAGAAAAATTAGGAAGCAAATGTAATATGTGATGTGTTACAAGATGTTTTGATTCTTTCTATAGATAATGTTAGCGATTAAGATTGTCATGTTCTGGTGGATGGTGATTTTGGCCCAGGTCTGTGATTTTGCATGTCTTTTCCCCCCTTTTGTACAGACCTGATCATAGACTTCTCCTCCTGGCATGTATTTAACTTTGTTGTTTTCTTTCATCCTTTGGTTGACTGGTTGACTGGTTTTCCTTGTCGAATTTTTCCTAAGAGATATCGTCCCCGAGCTTTTTTGTTCCCCCTATGGCCGATTACTTCTCTTTTTTCCTCTATTACCGAGTCTTTTTTTTTCCCAAGTCCTAGTTGTGTCATCCAAGTCTTCATTATTATAGGCCCCAACACTAAGAGTGGTCTTATATGGAATCAAGAGAGTACAATAATCAAGATTTAAAATGTTGAGAGATTATGCATCAAGGATCGTGAAATCCCGATTCACAAAGGGGAAGATCTAGGCTGTCCATTTGTGAAAAGAAGAGGGTCATTGATTTGACTTCGGTGATTTCAAGAATAGAAAGTTTAGGGTTCTCATCACCAAGTACACCCATAGCCCGAATCCCCGAAATGTGAAATCTCAATTTCATGATTTAGCAAATCGGAGGTTTCCTAGGAGCAGCATATCTTTCTCCCAAAACGTGAAATCACGAAAGATCCCAGAAATTGGGCCGACGGTCCTAACTCCTGGTCACAAAGGAAGCAGGCCTAAGAAAAGGGGATATTACTTGTCGCATAGTCGACATTTCATATTGTCAAGGGAGCGATCATGGCCATCCCTTTTTAAGAGAGTCTGACTGACGATCTCAGTGACCATTTCACGATTTTGGCCATCACGATATTGAAGCCAAGATGGGGTGAAAACTCCTCAAATGAGAAACCTTGAAACATCATGTAGGAAAAGCGTGAGGTCACAGCCCGCAGTCACATGGGGCGGTTAAAAAGAGCCACACCAAAGGGGTCGAGAGCATTTCTATTAACAACAAAGGAAGGCAACATGGTTTCAAGGTGCCAAGTTTAACTCAACAAGTCAGGAGCTCTGCCTAAGAGAATTCATGGACATCTGGGCTCATCCTGATCCTAATAAGGGAAGTTAATGAAGCTGAAGAAGGTGGTTGAAACCTCATTTCAACCATAAATAGGAATCATGGAAGCACACGTCGTAGAGGCGAGCTGTCAGCCCAAGGTCACCATGTCGTGAAATTTTCCTACAAAACCCATATTGTCTTAGATTTGCGTCTGACAAAGGAAAGCATGTGCAATATAAAAGAAGGAGAAGAAATGCAAAGCTTTGAATGCAGGGGTCCAATTGCATCCTTGGGGGACATTAGTAGTTCTAAGTATATATACTCATGTTTTATATTTTGTAAGTGTTGATGGTTGATCTAAGCTCCTGATTTGTAAAGTTGTAGCAAAGACTCTGGTTCTCTGGTTATGATATGTATTTGATACTTCTTGTTTAATGAAAGTCAGTTTCCTTTCATCTTTGTGTAACTGTTGCATTAAAAAACTCGGGCATGGAGTATCCAGTCGAGGGTATTTTTGTTTTTGTGATGGAGGTTTGATCACGGTGACGTTACAACCGGTTTTAACTAGTTTCTTGTGTTCTCTTTTTCCTTAGATGCTGAGGGCTCGGGCATGGATGATCTAGTCAGGTCACTATGACTATATTGTATTGTATGTTTGATTGCAGTAATGTCATAGTAGTTTCATTTTATTGAAAATATGAATTCAAGAGGATCTTGTATTTGAATCTTTTCCCCCTTAGGCTGCTATAAGACCGGATGTCCACAACAGACCATTTCATTATCCTCAAATTATTCCCCCTACTCACCACCATACTGCAATTTACTGACTAAATTTAGATCAAGACCTCACTTTCCTATGCGTTCCAACCCAGTTTTCTGAGTTAGAACGATATAACATTGAGACTATGTCCATTAGGCCACCCTTAAATTTATTCATTCTGACATACAAATTTATGGGTACTAGGCTTACCTCTGCCGCAATCCAGAGGTGACTTATGGTGCTAAAATTTATGGCACCATTGTCGGGGATGAAATTGAAGATTTTCCCTGGGATTGAATGACAAAGCTTACTAGTTTTGAAGGTGCATCAAAACTTAGTACATTAAAGATTGCAACTATGCACCTGATGACTCCACTTTGGTGACTCCATTGAGGCAGATCCACTAGCAACTCTACTGTTTCAGTTGTGTCTTCTAGAAGTAGACACACAAGGTCTAATCCATAGCTACATTTAGCAACGCCTAGAGCTGACCCAGATAAAATTGTCAGAAAGGGAAAGGCCCTCTGAGAAGGTACTTCTACTGTTGAAATAGGTATTTATAATAATTTCCACTATCCTTCTTTACAAACTGCAATTTCTGCTTCTCATTCCCCTGTTATGCCTTTTGTTGGAGTTTCCCAAAGTTTAAATTTTGGGAGTGTTCCTGTTGAGTTTTCCCCTCCTAGTCTGGGATTGGAGGGAGAAACCTTTTTCCCTCCTCTCTCTCCTGAAATTGTACCATGGTTTAGACCTAGTGCATCTAAAGATTTTCCCACCCTGGGCTTTACCACTCCTCATCCTGTTGTTTTTGCTATAGATGGAGAAACCTCTTTTCATTCAGGCCCTTTGGCATTTTCTTTGAATCCTCTGTTGCTTCCCTTTCCTCCCAGAGGCTCAGTCCCAGTCTCCCTAGTTTGAACCCCTTCTCCTCCTAATTCTCCTCCACTTCATATCCCTATGGAAGGTGCTAATTCCCAAGAAATAGAATGTATGCCATAGTGGCTGGAAGATATTTCCCTCTAGTCCTACCTCAGAGTATGAATGCTCTCCCTACTAGGGATTACCTAAAATATATGCCTAAGTTCACCAGAGAAGAAGACATAACTACTGAAGAGCACCTTGCTACCTTCTACAGTTATGTAGACAATCTAAATATTGAAAATGAAAATGTCTGGATGAGAGTCTTTGTCTAGATCCTTGATGGTGAGGTTAGGAAGTGGTTTAGGGGATTAACCACTAGATATATTGCTGGTATTGAACCCTTATATGATGTTTTCTTGAGGTAGTGGGGGGATAAAAAATATTTTGTGTATTATATCACAGAGTTTGGGTCCCTAAAGAGAAAAGAGGGATAATTTGTCTCTGATTTCTCCAAAATATTCAACAAGATGTACAATAAGATCCCTGCTGAGATAAAGCCTATAGAAGCCTCTGCCAAAATCACTTTTGATAGTGCTTTTGACCCTGATTTGTGCCTCCTGATCAGGGAAAGAAGAGCTACTTCCCTGGATCATATGCAATATGCAGCCTTGGAAGTAGAATCCAATGTATTGGTAGTTGACAGACTTAGGAGAAAAGCCAACAAAGACAGAGGAAGAGGAAGATATGAGGCCTCAACCTCGGGTTCTTCTACATCCTACCCTCAAGTAGATGAATTAACCAAGATGGTGAAGTCCCTATCTACAGAAATGGTGAAGATGAAATTCGAAGGGAATCAAGTTTATAAGAATGTCCCAAATACTGACAACAGATCCAGATTCAGGAGGCCGAATAAAAATGCTCCTCAGATTATGCCAAAGGAGCAGAGGGACTGAGATAGAAGTGATCAGAAAATCTAGACTCCCCTTCAAAATAAACTTGTTATTGATGAGGAAAGGGAACAAGAGGAGCTTGATGCTGAAATTCACTGTATTGGAGACACCTCTCCATTTCCCAATTTGATTCAATCCGTATACACGGAATCCCTCCTGGATAGTCAAATAAATGAGCTAAGAAAGGGAGAAAAGGCCAATACCATTCCCAGAAAATACAACCTCTGGTCCAAGAGGAAAATAGAAGAGTCTAACATCCTTGCGTAGCCTACCAAAGTAGAGAAGCCTACTAAGCATGCAATGAATACCATTAAGGAAAATAAAACTCAGAATCCCTCTCCAATACCCAAATACCATGTCCCAGAGGTGAGAGAAATTCTAAAACCCCCTTCCTCCTTTAGCTTTGAGCATTAAATTTAGAAGATCAGAATCCTTGTCCCCCTGATAGAGCTAGTCAAGCATGAAGAATTCAAAAGGTCCCTCTCTAAGCTTTTGCAGCCCGAACCACCCTGTCATTCCACAGACTCTGTAAACCTCCAAGATGAAAATATTGCAGTCATCTTAGATCCTATGGTAGAATACAATGATGATTCATCCCCTCCCTTCTACACATCCCTAAACATACATGAAAAGGTGTTTCACAATTGTCTAATGGATTCGGGGGCTTCCCATAATCTCATGTCTAAAAATGTCATGGAAGAATTAGGACTGGAAGTCACAAAGGCTTATAATGATTTTCATTCTTTTGACTCAAGGAGAGTGCAATGTCTTGGGGTCATCAAAGATCTGGTGGTAACGTTGTTTTAGCTGCCCATGAAAAGTGCTGTCATGGATATCATGGTGGCTGATGTTCCTCTGAATTTTGGCATGTTGTTGTCAAGATCTTGGATAAAAAGACTTGGGGGAACCCTGTAGATGAACTTCACATATGATACCATTCAATTCTTTGGAGGGGAGCATAGGAGACTGTACTGAGAAGATCAATTGGCCTACATTATTAGTGATGAAGCCTATCCTACCAATCATCCTATCTTTGCCTTTCATACTGATTTGGGTTCCAGTCTGTTGCATCTCACTGACGCTCCTGAGCCCCCTCTTGAAATAAGAAAGCCTATTGTTGTCTGTGAATATTCTCCTCCAATTACCTCTTTTTGGAAAATTTTCTTTGATGGAGCTTCTTCTAAAGAAGGTGCTAGTGTTGGGGTATTTTTTGTTTCCCCTACTCAGGAAACCATATCTTTTTCTTACAAGTTATAATTTGAAGCTACCAATAATGTGGCAGAGTATGAAGCTCTTTTTTTGGGCTTAAGGGATGCAAAGGACATGGGGATTGAAGATATATCTATGTTTGGAGATGTTGAACTGATATCTAATAGATTAGAAACATTTATCAGGCCAAACACCCTCGACTTAGGAGTTACAGAAATGAAGTATGGGACCTCATTGACAAGTTTTTCCTAGCTTTCGACATATCATTTATTCCAAGAGGAGAAAACATTGTGGTTGATTCTCTAGTTGTTTCAACAAGCAATTTTAGAGTTCCTCTGCTGCCTAAACTTAGGTACGATGTAGAAGTGAGATATAGACCCTCTATACCTAACAATGTCAAGCATTGGAAAGTGTTTGAAGATAAGATGATCTTGAAATCAAAATATTCCTGGAGACTGTTGATGAGTTTTCAGCATTACATACTGATCAAGATATTGATCCTGAAATAAATCCTCATACTGGTGCATTTCTGAAAAAAATTGTTGACCATCATATTGTTCAATTGCCCAATAATCACATTCCAAAAGGATTGGTTCCTTTGGAAATATTATTTGACAAAAATGATGTGGCAACGAAGGGTAAAATCTCAAATGGTGATGTTGGTGCAGTTGAGTGCAACATTGGCACTGAGAAGAAGCCAAAGTTTGTCAAATTGTCAAGTAGCTTGACAATAAAGAAAAGGGCTGAGTATGATGAGTTATTAAAGGAATTTGCTGATGTTTTTGTTTGAACCTATGAATACCTCAAAACATATGACACAATTTTCATTGAGCATAAGATTCCACTGAAAGAGGAGGCCAAACCATTTAGGCATAAATTAAGACAGATAAATCCTATGTTGTTGCTTATCATGGAAAGAGAGGTAAAGAAACTAATGGATGCCCACATCATAGTACCCTTGATATATTTAGAGTTGGTGGTGAACTTGGTCCCGGTAAGGAAGAAGATTGGGGAAATCAGACTTTGTGTCGATTTTAGAAACCTGAATAGGAGCTCAAAGAAGGACAACTACCCCTTGCTGAAAATGGAAAACATATTACAAAGGGTAACTAACACATCAAGGATCTCCATGATTGATGGATTTTCGGTCTACAGTCATATATTGATCCTACCTAAGGACAGAGAAAAAAAGGCCTTCACCACTCCTTGGGGTACATTCATGTATGCCAAAATTCCCTTTGGATTGATGAACGCAGGGTCAACCTTTCAGCAAGCCATGGAGATAGCTTTCATTGGAGAAAGGGAAAAGTTCATGGTCATCTATCTGGATGACATTATAGTTTTCTCCAGGTCTGACAGAGAGCATTGTGAGCATTTGAGAAGGGTGTTCCTGAAATGTAGAAAGTTTGGTCTCTCCTTGAATCCCAAAAAACCTTGGTTTGCCATGAAGGAGGGAAAGTTGTTGGGCCACATAGTATCAATCGAAGGAGTCAAGATTGATCCTAGCTGAGTTGAAGAAATTCAAACCTTGTCACTCCCAATATCTAAGAAAGAAGTCCAATCATTCCTAGGAAAAAATAATTTTCTGAGGAGGTTTGTTTCCAATCTTGTTGAGATGGAAAATCTTATAACATCCATGTTGAGGAAGGGAAATGAAGTTATTGAATCTCAAAATTCATTTGATCTGATAAAGAAGGCCTTGACTAAGGAACTCATGCTTATTAGTCCCAATTACTCAAAGGATTTATTTATTTTCTCATTTTCTTCATTTGACACTGTAACGGTTGTTGTGTTACAGAAGAATTTTGAAGGATTGGAGCAACCCATCTCCTTTTTCAGTTGGGCATTGAGAGATTCTGAGGTAAAATATGACATGATGGAAAAGAAGGCCTACACTTTTGTTAAATCTCTCAAGGCTTTCAGAGTCTATGTCCTGCAATAAAAAATCACTCCATATGTCCCTTCAACTGTTCTGAAGGAAATTCTCATTCAGCCGGACACAGATGGAAGGAGGAGCCGATGGATTGCCAAAATCCTCAAATTTGACCTAGAGATAAAGCCCACCAAATTGATTAAAGTTCAAGGTTTATCCAGACTACTGGCCAAATCTAATTGTAAAGCCTTGGGGGTAAGCTTCATCAACAAATACTCAAAAAATAAACAGGTTGAACCATATGATACAAATTCTCAGACAGACCCCCCATTAGCAGGATGCCCTTGGTACACAGATGTCATATATTTTATACAAGAGTTGCGGCCCCCCGATGGAATGCAAAGGAGCAAGGCAAGAGATTTATATATCAAATCCACTAAATACTGCCTTGTTGGTAAAATATTATATTGGAAAGACCCCCTGAGGGTACTTCTGAGATGTTTAGACCCACACGAAGTAGAAATGATTATGTTAGACTTTCATGATAGTTCGTGTGGGGGGCATCACTTCTAGAAAATGACGTCTCATAATATTCTCAGGGCTGGTTATTTCTAGCCCTCTTTTCATTGATGTTTGCACAAAATTCAGAGCCTATGCTAAATGTCATAAATTCTCAGGAAAGCAATAGCTAAAGCCCCTACCATTGAAACCTATGATTTCTTCAGGGCCCTTCCAGCAGTGGGGCCTAGAATTCATTGGGGAGATTCATTCTACATCTAGTGGTCAACATAGATGTATCCTGATGACCATAGATTATTTTACCAAGTGGATAGAAGTTATCCTCATAAGGAGTGCGTCCCACAAGGTAATCATCAGCTTCCTGGAGGATATCATAGCAAGGTTTGGCTGTCCGAGCAGAGTTTTCACCGATAACGTTGTATATTTCAATGTTGAACCATTGATATGATTCTGTGAGCAGTTCATAATTGCACTCATCCACTCTACCCCCTACTATCCGCAAGGAAATGGATTAGGAGAGTCCTCTAACAAAAGCCTCATCAAAATCATCAAAAGACTATTAGAGGACAACAAGAAAGCATGGGATTCAAAGATCAAATTTTCTTTGTGGGCTGATAGAGTGATAGCTAAATGGTCCCTCGACATCTCTCCTTTCCATCTTGTATATGGGATTGAAGAAATGTTTCCCTCTTGGCTCGCCTTGCCAGTAGAAAAGTTCTTCCAAGACTGCCAACAAGAGCCTGATGATGTGATCAGGAGGATTCATCATCTGGTATAAGTATAGTAGATGAGAGATCAAGTGATGGACAAAGCACATGATCGTCAACAAAAAATAAAGCAGGTCTTTGACAGGGTGAGTAGAAAAGAGGATTTGATGTTGGGAGAGCTAGTGCTCAAATGGGATGTGCCCATACAAGAAAAGGGAAATCATGGTAAATTTGAGGCCTTTTGGATCGGACCCTTCAAGATTTCTGATACATTTCCCAATAATACTTATAGGTAGAAAAGTCTAGAGGGTGATGAATTTTTTGTTGGCCCTGTAAATGGGCACTTCTTGAAAAGGTTTTTTGTTTAAAAGTCACAGTCGTCATCCCACCATTGTAAATAGCGTTCCAGTTTTATGTTTATTCTTGTTTTAAATAGGAGACTCCACAACCCAAAGAAAGGTATTGGAGTTGTTCATTCTTGGCAACTCACAGAGAGCATGCCATCCCCCATGGAGCCAAATGTTAGCGATTAATCTTGTCATGTTCTGGTGGATGGTAATTTTGGCCTAGGTCTGTGATTTTGCCTGTCTTTTCCCCCCTTTTGTGCAGACCCAATCATAGATTTATCCTCCCGGCGTGTATTTTCCTTTGTTGTTTGCTTTCATCCTTTGGTTGACTGGTTTTCCTTGTTGAATTTTTCCTAAGAGATATCAGCCCCGAGCTTTTTAGTTCCCCCTATGTCCGATTACTTCTCTTTTTTCCTCTATTATCGAGTCATTATTTTTTCCCGAGCCCTAGCTGTGCCATCCAAGTCTTCATTATTGCAGGCTGCAACACTTAGAACAGTCTTATATGGAATCAAGAAAGTGCAGAAATCACGATTTCAAATGTTGATAGATTATGCATCAAGGATTGTGAAATCCCAATTCACGAAGGGGAAGATCTAGGCCATCCGTTTATGAGAAGCAAAGGGCCATTGATTTGACTTCGGTGATTTTGGGAATTAGGAGTTCTGGTTTCTCATTTCCAAGTGCACCCATATCCTAAATCCCTGAAATGTGAAATCCTGATTTCATGATTTCACGAATCAAAGGTTTCCTAGGAGCATCATCTCTTTCTCCCGAAATGCAAAATCGCAAAATCTCCCAGAAATTGGTCCCACTATCCTAATGTCTGGTCACAAAGGAAGCAGGTCCGGGAAAAGGGGCTAGAACTCATCGCATAGTCAGAATTTAGTATTATCAAGGGAGAGATCGTGGCCATCCATTTTGAAGTGAGTCTAACCACCAATCTCAGTGACCATTTCGCGATTTCGGCATCATGATATTGAAGACAAGATGGGGTGAAAACTCCCGAAATGAGAAACCCTGAAACATCATGTGGGATAAGCATGAGGTAAAAACCCATAGTCACATGGGGCAGTTGAAAAGATCCATGCCAAATGGGTCGAGAGAGTTTGTATTAATAGCATAGGAAGGCAACATGGTTTTAAGGTGTCAAGTTTAACTCAGCAAGTCAGGAGCACCACCTAAGAGAGTTCATGGACATATGGGCTCATCGTAATCCCAATAGGGGAAGTTAATGAAGCCAAAGAAGGTGGCTGAAACCTCATTTCAACCATATATAGGAAGCATGGAAGCATCGGTTGTGGAGGCAAGTTGTTAGCCCAAGGTCACCCTGTCATGAAATTTTCCTTCAAAACCCATATTGTCTTAGATTTGCATCTGACAAAGGAAATCCTATGCATTCTGAAAAAAGGATAAGAAACAAAAATATTTGAATGCAGGGGTCCAATTGCGTCCCTGGGGGATGTTAGAATTTCTTATTATATATACTCATGTTTTATGTTTTGTAAGTGTCGATGGTTGAGCTAAGCTCCCGATTTGTAAAGTTTTAGCAAAGCTTCCGGTTCTCTGGTTATGATATGTATTTGAGACCTCTTATTTAATGAAAGTCAGTTTCCTTTCATCTTTGTGTAACTAATGCATTAAAACACTTGGGCATGGAGGATATAGTCGAGGGTAGTTGTGATTTTGTGATGGAGGTTTGATCACGGTGATGTTACAACCAGTTTTAACCAGTTTCTTGTGTTCTCTTTTTCTTCTAATGTTGAGGGATCGGGTATGGATGATATAATCGGGTCATTTGTGACTGTATTGTAATGTATGTTTGATTGCAGTACTATCATAGCGGTTTTAGTTTCTTGAAATTATGAATTCAAGAGGATCTTCTATTTGAATCTTTTCCTTCTTAGGCTGCTAGAAGACCAGATGTCCACAATAGATGATTTCATTCTCCTCAAATTATTCCCTCTAATCACCACCATACTTCAATTTACTAACTAAAGTTAGATCAATACCTCACTTGCCTATGCATGAAAACCCAGTTTTTTGAGTTAGAACAATATAATCTTGAGACTGTCCATTAGACCACCCTTAAATTTATTCATTGTGACATACAAACTGATGGGTACTAGGATTACCTCTGTCACAATCCAGAGGTGACTTCTGGTGCTAATAGATAATATTTCTAAGTCTTGGGTAGTATATTCAGGGCCTTCGTTTCATGCCACACACCATAGGAAACATTTTCTATATTATGTTCAAGGTGATTTTCGACAAGTTCATTTGGGTGATGATGCATGATGCAAAATTGTTCGAATAGAAAAGGTAAAAGTAAATAAAAGGAATGGAAACCAATGGTTGTTGAAAGAGGTAAGACATGTTCCAGATCTAATGAAAAATCTAATTTCAACAAGGTAACTGGAAAGTGAAGGCTATATATCCATATTTACAGATAAGGTGTGGAAGGTCTCCAAAGGATCGCTGGTGATAGCAAAAGGAGAGAAGGTAGGTACATTGTATTTATGTATTGGTAATATTGACTCTTCTATCTGTTTAGATTCTATAGGAGTGGATACAACACTGTGGCATTGTAGGATTGGACACATGAGTGAGAAGGGGATGCCAATACTTAAAAAAAGAAATTTGTTGCCAGCTCTTAAACAAATTGATTTGGATTTCTGTGAGCATTGTGTTTATGGAAAATAGAAGAGAGTTATATTTCTCAGAATTCAAAAAGAGAAGAAGCATGAAAGGTTAGATATTGTGCATACAGATGTATGGGCACAATGTTAAGAACCAACTATCAATATAGCATAGAAAAACCTCAGAAAAAGTACTCAACACCTCGAAAAAGAGATAATTTCAGATAATAAGCCTCTTCGAGGGGGCAACCTCCTTTTACCCCACTTAAATGTTCAAGTACAAGATGATTGAAAATGAAAATGTCTCCTTCGTATATATAGGAGTCTAGGAGGTATAATTACAACTAATGGCCTAAAGCCGACATAAATAAAATAACATTACTAATATAATATGCCCCAATTAAGGGGTAATGAGCCAATATTATGGCTTAACATGCCCCTCCCCTTGAGACAAGTGTTTTTCGCAATGCTTGAGTAACTCTGGATGCTTCTGTATAAAAGACTCATCTTCCCAAGTGGAATCTTCAGCCGATAGTTTCCTCCATTTAATGAGATACTCTGAAATGGATCTATTCCTTAGTTGGAGAATTCTTGTGTCAGTGATGGATTCAAGCTCCAATATGATTTTTCCTTTCTCATCAAGTTATGGAAATATAGGTTGAACTAGGATCTTATCACCTATAACCTTCTTTAAGCATGAAACATGGAAAACTGGGTGTACTCGTGAAGATGCAGGTAACTCCAATTTGTATGCCATAGTACCAATATTTTGCAACACCTTATAAGGGCCATAGTCCTTTGGTGATAATTTATTATCCTTCTTGGCTTGCTTGAGGGACATATGTTTGCATGGTTGTAGTCTTAAAAACACCCAATCCCCTAATTCAAAACTTCTTTCACTACGATGTTGAT
>ML778053.1:979739-1002987 GCA_009831015.1 Picea engelmannii | reverse complement strand
TCATGCAATTCTGTGCCATGGTCAGGTTGTCCTTTAAGATTTGGAGAACTTGTTGTTGATTCTCGATGTGATCTTCCACTACTTGAACCTTAGATTTTTCTTTTAGAGAAGAAGGGATGGAAGGAGGGTGGTATCCATAAATTTCCATAAATGGTGTCATTTTTGTTGCAGTATGAAAGAAAGTGTTATACCACCATTTTGCCAAGGGTAAACATTTGAACCATTGTGTTTGTTTATTAGAGACAAAGCAACGAAGGTAGCCTTCCAGACATTTGTTCACTATATCCATTTTTCCATCAGATTGAGGATGATAGGATGAGTTATGAGCCAATTGAGTACCCAAACAAGAAAATAATTCTTTCCAAAAATGTCTAGTGAAGATGGGATCTTTGTCACTTACAATAATCTTTGGGCAGTCATGTAGCTTTTGAACTGTCTCCATGAATGAGGTGGCAACTACACTAGCTTTGAAGGGATGAGAGAGTGCACAAAAGTGTGCGTACTTGGTCAGTCTATCAACAATCACCATGATGAGACTCTTTCCTTCAGACTTTGGTAACCCTGTGATGAAATCCATGGAAACCTCCTCCTAGAACTAACTTGGGATGGATAATGGTTGTAAAAGACATAGGGTCTTAATTGTTTCCACCTTATTTTGTTGGGAAACCAAACATTCTGTCACAAACCTTTGAACATCAATTTTAAGGCCATCCCAAAAAAAATCCTTCTTGACTCTATGGTAGGTTTTCAAAAATATCGAGTGCCCTCCTACTAGAGAGGTGTGCAATTCCAATAGTACCTTTTGTTTGAGTTGGGAGTTATTACATAAATATAAGCAATCTTTGTACCATAGTGAATCACTTTTCCATGTAAATGTATCTAATGCACTGGAATCCTGCTGCAACCTTTGAATGAGAGTCCACACTTTTTCGTCATTCTTCCATTCATCCCTTGCTTCTATTATCCAATCAGGTTGGATGATCGAGATAGCACAGAGAAAGGCCTCAACATCTTCATCCTTTCTTGAGAGTGCATCTNCCACAACATTTTTCTTCCACTTTTTATAGACAATTTCAAAATCATAACCCAATATCTTGGTTACCCATTTTTGTTGTTCTTATAAAGATAGTCTTTGTTCCAAGAAGTATTTAAGACTATCATTATCTGTTTTGACCTTGAAGTGCCTACCTATTAGGTAAGGATGCCATTTCTTCAATGCATGTAGTATTTCCATCATTTCCTTCTCATAAATGGGTTTGTGTAAGTCCTTTCCCTTGATTGGTCGACTTTCAAAAGCCAGGGGCTTCCTTATTTCATTAGGACAACACCAATCCCATTTCCTGAGGCATCACATTCCACAATAAAGGTTTTTGTGAAGTCTGGAGTGGTCAAGACAAGAGCTTTAAACATCACCTCTTTAAGCTGTTCAAAATCTTTAGTCTCCTCTGGAGTCCATGAAAATGCATCCTTCTTAGTTAGTTTCATTAAAGGTGCTTCTATGCTTCCATAGTTTCGAACAAACTTGTGGTAGTAACCTGTCAAACCCAAAAATCCTCTAAGATTATTCAGTGTTTTGGGAATCGGCTTGTCCATCATGGCCTTAATCTTGTTAGGGTCTACCTTGACACCATCATGAGATACAATATGACCCAAATACTCTACCTCCTTTACCCCAAAGAAACATTTGGATGGTTTGGCAGATAGTTGTTGCTCCTTTAGTAGTTGTAGCACCTTGTCAACATGTCACACATGATCCTCCCAAGACTTTCTATAGATTAGTATATCATCAAAAAATACTAACACAAATCTTCGAAGAAGGGCTTGAAAATGGAATTCATCAACCCTTGGAATGTGGAAGGTGCATTTGTAAGGCCAAAAGACATGACCAAAAATTCATAATGGCCTTCATGAGTTCAGAATATTGTTTTTGGGATATCTTCTTCCTTCATTCTCATCTGATGATACCCTGAATGGAGATCCAATTTTGTGAAATAGATTGCTCCATGTAGTCCATCTAACAATTCATCAATGATGAGAATCAGAAACTTATCTTTAATAGTGATCTTGTTGATCTCTCTATAATCTGGACACATACGCCATGAGCTATCTTTCTTGAATACCATTACCACTGGTGTAGAGTAAGAAGTTTGCCTAGGTATAATAATACCATCCTCTAACATTTCTTCAACCATGTGCTCAATTTCACTCTTCTGGGCATAAGGGTATCTGTATGGCCTGATGTTAGGAGGAACACTCCCAGGAAATAGGTGAATTTCATGATCATGATTTCGAGTGGGTGGAAGACGTTTGGGAATATGTTCAAATACATTGGAATTCTTATCAATGATCCTTTGGATATCTTGAGGAATATATGGCTTAGATGTTTGAACATCTAGTGAGCATAGTTGTGCAATAATACCTTGATGCCCCTTTTTCAATACTTTTTTCATGCCATTAGAGCTTATCACCTTACCAGGTTTCCCTGTGATACCTCTTAACTCAATTTATTTTCCTTCCAATGAAAATTTCATGAAAAGTTATTGAAAATTAAAAGCCATTGTTCCTAATGATTGTAACCATTGGATTCCTAGTACAACATCTACACCACCCATGGGTATAGAAATCGTTGGACTATTCATTACATATTCCCCCATAGTAAGATTGATCTTATTGGATTTTCCTGAACAATTGATAGTTCCTGCATCTGTAATCATTACTTGAAACTCTGGCACTGGATATAGAAAGAAATTGAGAGCTTTGGCTAATTTATAGTGAATGAAATTATGAGTACTGCCAGAATCAATTATGACTATTACCTTTTTCTTTTTGATGTATCCTTCGATCTTGAGGGTTTGAGGAGTGATAATTCCAACCAATGCATTACACAATATCGTGGGAGTCAACTCTTTAGACAAAATTGCTTCTACGTTTTCATCTTGAGATGGTTCTTGTTCTTTTTCTTCTTCCTCTTCACAATCTATGTAGAAAAATTTCATCTCACCACACTTATGTCCCTTACTGTAATTGCTGTCACAATTAAAGCACAAACCTTTTTCTTTTCTTTCCTCCAATTGTTAAGGTGTCAACCTTGTAGGTTGAGGTGTTTTAGAAGAAGGAGCATTGTTCTCTCTATAGATGTTAGGATTGGTCCTTCTAGTAGCCATCGGCATATTTTTACTTTCAACATTTCTTGCCACCTTAAATGCATTCTCCAATGATTTGGGTTCCCAAAGGCGAACCTCATGTTGAATGTTATCCTTTAAAGTTCCTATGAATACATCAATCAAGTGCTCATTTGGAATATTAGTTACCTTTATATTAAATATTTGGAAGTTCTCAATGTGCTCGGTAATTAAACCCTTTTGCTTGAGATTTATCAATTGGCTAAAGAAGGTATTTCTCTTTGTATCGTCATAGTGTGCTATCATTTCTTCCGTGAAAATTATCCAAGTGACGATTGATTTGCGAGAACAAAGACATTGATACCATACAAATTGATTAGGTTCTAAATATAAAGAAGAAATTCATACCTTTTGTGTATGTGGCACATTATGGAGATCAAAGAATTGTTCCATCTAAAGTATCCATGTGATTGGGTCCTTTCCATCAAACTTCCTCGTATCAATCTTAGGAACGTGGTTTGTCTTCAAACCAAATTTGAAGTTTCTCCATTCTTGATTCACTGTCCTTGTGTCCTCATCATGAATTTCATGAGATGCATTTTCACTTTTATGTGTCTTCTCTGTTGGATTTTTTCAATACTTCCATGATCTCCCCTTTCAAACCCTCCATGATTTCTTGTAGTTAATCTTTTGTTACTATATTCTTTTGTAAATCATTTATGTCCCTACACATTTCTTCACCTTCATCAAGATACCAAGTAGGATTGTTTGGAGTCTTATTTGGTGTAAAATTTCCCTTTTTGGGTGGCATGTTGGCCAAGTATCACTTTTGAACCTTGATTTTGAGGTGGTTTGCTAGACAATCTTTCTTCTGTTGTATCTCCCATGTTTTGGCCCTTCTGGGTATGAAAGTTTCTTTTATGTAGTTCTCTGATATTTCTTCTCTGCAATTCCACAGGTCTGATCAAAATTGGATGTGCCAAGTGGAATCTATGGTAACATCCCCACAACTTGTCGATTTTTGGCCTTTCCTCGAGATCTCACTTGTATAGCATGCCCCGCACAAAATAATTGATATTAAATTCTAAAACTCGCACTAGAAATACTAAAGACTATCCATGATCCAATGAAACTAGTCCCACTCAATTTGGATACTCTAGAAAGAAGTTATGATTGTTTTACCTAGAACACCTTCTTGAGACTAGTCAATAGGACTAGTCAGATACCCTATCTTACACAGGGTGTATCTACAAATTTAAGATGACCCAGAAGATGAAATTTTTACCACAGATACCTTACTAATTTTTTTGAATAGCCTCCATATTTCAGGGTCTGAAATGTTATATAAAATGTTTTATAGAGAAAATTTCACAATGACTCGGTTCAGGATGATTCCATAACCCTATATTTTACAGGATGTATCTCTAAAAGTATAAGGCCCAAGGAGTTGAATTTTGAACCCAACATACCTTGATCCATATACTAAATATCCTGCAAGATTTTCCTTTTGATACCATATGTTAAGAACCAAATATCAATATAGCATAGAAAAACCTCAGAAAAAGTGCTCAACGCCTTGAAAAAGAGACAATTTCAGATAATAAGCCTCTTCAAGGGGGAAACCTCATTTTAACCCAATTAAATGTTCAAGTACAAGATGATTCAAAATGAAAATGTCTCCTTGGTATATATAGGAGACTAGGAGGTATAATTACAACTAATGGCCTAAAGCCGACATAAATAAAATAACATTACTAATATAATATGCCCCAATTAAGGGGTAATGAGCCAATATTAGGGCTTAACAGACAAACTTAGGTATCATCTCTTGGTGGATCTCGTTATTCTGTTACTTTTATTTATGATGTAACTATAAAAACTTGGGTTTATTTCATTCAACAAAAATATGATGTTTTTGATACTTTTAAGAAATGGAAAGATTTGGTTGAGAATGAGATAGGAAAAAGGTTGAAGTGTCTCAGATTAGACAATGGAGGTGAATATTCCAACAAGGAGTTTGATGATTAATGTTCATACCATGGGATTCATAGAGAGAAGACAGCTCCAAGAACACCACAAGAAAATGTTGTGTCAGAAAGGATGAATAGGAAAATCATGGAGCATGGAAGGAGTATGAGATTGCATGTTAGTTTTCCCTTACAGTTCTGGGAAGATGCTGTCAATACTTTTGTTTACTTAATAAACATAGGACCTTCAATATCTTTCAATAGTGGAATTCCAGAGGAGGCATGAACATGCAAAAAGGTAAACTACTTCTTTTTGAAGACTTTTGGTTGTGAAGCATTTGTCCATATTGATAAAGAAAATAGAACAAATCTCAAGGAAAAATAAAAGAAGTGTACCTTTATTGGATACAATGTTAATGATTTTGTTTATCTCTTATGGGATTATAAAAATCACAAAATCATTAGGAGTAGATATCTCATTATCAATGAGAAGGTCATGTATAAAGATCAATTGCAGGGAAAGAAATAGGAAAAATAAAAACTAGAATACATAGTGCTTGATGAGATCATTGAAAATGAAATTCCAAAGGAACCAAAAAAGCAAAATATACAACAATAGGAGAATTGGGTACCTCAAACTCTTGCAAGTGTTGTTAGAATATTTACCAGGTTAAGTAGACCCCCTGAACGATAACCTCCTTCATTGTATTATTTATTGTTGACTAATTCTAGTGAATCAAAATGTTATGAAGAGGCAATGCAGGTAGACACCAAAAAGAAGTGGGAGAAAGGAATGAAAGAGGAAATGGATTCCCTGGTAAATAACTAGGCTTGGGATTTGGTTTAGTTTCCTACAGGAAAAAGAGAATTATAGAATAAATGGGTTTACAAGTTGAAGGAAGAAGATGGAGGAAAAAAGTGGTACAAGGATAGACTTGTTGTAAAGGGGTTTGCACAAAAGAAAGGTATAGATTTTGATGAAATATTTTCTCCTGTTGTTAAAATGAATTTAGTAAGGACTATTTTAATTCTTATGGTAGTAGAAGATTTACATCTTGAATAGTTAGATGTAAAAATAACTTTTCTCCATGGGGATTTGGAGGAAGATATTTATATGTAGCAACCATAGGGGTATGAGGTCAAAGGAAAAGAAAAATTGGTATGCAGGTTGAAGAAGATCTTGCATGGACTAAAGAAATCTCCAAGGAAGTGGTATTTAATGTTTGACAGGTTTATGACAGAATAAGGTTATAGTAGATGTCATTCCGATCACTGTGTTTATTTTAAAAGGCTAGAAAATGGAAGCTATATTATCTTGCTATTGTATGTAGATGACATGCTTGTTGCAGGGTCTAATATGCATGATATAAATGTGCTCAAGAAGAAATTATCTAATTCACTTGCAATGAAGGATTTGGGTGCTACAAAGAAAATACTTGGTATGAGAATAACAAGACATAGGAAAAATCACAAATTCACATTGTCTCAGGGTGAGTACATAGAGATGGTGTTGGAGAGGTTTAGAATGCAGAATGCAAAACCAGTTATTACACCTTTGGCAAGCCATTTCAAATCAACTAAGGAAATGTTTCCCAAGATAGAGGAGGAGATAGAATACATGTCTAGGGTCCCTTATACGTCAGCAGTTGGTACTTTGATGTATGCGATGGTTTGCACAAGACTAGATATTGCACATGCAGTGGGAGTTGTGAGCATATATATGAAAAATCTAGGTAAAGAACATTGAGAGGCAGTAAAGTGGATTCTCGGGTATTTGAGAGGTACTGCTACTCATGTATTATGTTTTGGAGGTTCAAACATTTTTCTACAGGGATATGTTGATTCAGATATGGCAGGTGATAAAGATAGTAGGAAGAGCACCACAGGGTATGTTTTTACTATAGGTGGAACGACAGTAAGTTGGATTTTGAAACTACAAAAGGTTGTTTCACTTTCAAAAAAAAGAGCAGATTATGTTGTTGCTGCAAAGGCTAGTAAATATATCATTTGCTTACAGATGTTTATGGAGGAATTGGGAAAGAGGCAGGAGAATAACAAGTTGTACTGTGACAGTGAGAGTGTCCTTCATCTTGAAAAAAACTCATCCTTTCATTCTAATACTAAGTATATATAACTAATGTACCACTTCATATGATCCATCTTGGAAGATGGACATTTGAATTTGGAAAAGATACACACTAGCCATAATCATGCAGACATGTTAACTATAGGAGTAACTAGGGAGAAACTTAGTTCCTACTCAGTTTCAGTTGGTCTTCAAGCATGAAGGTGAAGATGAGAAATTTTCTAGGTCCAAGAAGGATCATAGTCTAGAATATATAGTAGAAGTGGAGTTGTTGAGATCATTCTGCAAGTGGGAGATTGTTGGTTGTGGAGCCTGGTTATCTTCTTGATTCAAAGTTCTTTTTTTTAGCCATGTTTTTACCCCATGAAGACTTTACACCCTCGAAGAATGTACACTCCTCCACATGGGGGAGTGTAGGGGGGGTGGGAGGGTTACCCTCCCTATGGGTTCCGAGGGGGATATCCCCCCTTCTAGGGGTCTGAGGGAAAGTGGGCCCCAAAAAGGGTTCAGGGGTGAAGCCCCGAAAGGAAAAATTTCCTTGTAAATGTATATTGTAATTTCATAGTAAATATAGACCATTCATTATAAGGTCACAGATATGATGATAGAAGTTATGTTAGAGTTTTTTCCCTAGAAGGAAACCCTCTTTTATGAGGGAAATGTATTGTGGCTATGTATCAATATGAATATTGTATTTTGAGTGAGGAGATTGTGAGAGAAAGAAGAGGAAGTTACAACGGGTGTGTTGTAGGTTGTGATGCAGGAGCATCCACACCTCATCAAGCGAGCCAGTGCGTGGAGCAGGGAAAGACAGTTGGACAAGCCAACAAAACTTCTTTTTGAATTTTACTTTGATATGGTTGCGCCAAGCATTAATGAGTTGATGTAATGAAGCGCACTTATAATGTATAATAGATAGGAAGGCATTTAGTAGAATTAATGTTGTTAGATAGGAATTAATTGTAGATATGATGATTCCAGTTTTCGAGGGTCAATGGAATATAGGCACCCTCCTTTGTATTCTTCATTCATTCCTACATTCTGAAGGAAAGAGCAAGCAGAGAACTTGTAGAGCCCTCATGTACAGATTGGATTAATAAGAAGAGCTTTCGATTCAATTTCATGACTGGTGCTATTTTCTCTGTGTATATGCTTATGCGTTCATGAATGTTTGTTTTACTTGTATGCATTTGCTTTGGGTTATGTTGTGCATGTGATTCTAGAAGTTAACTGAAGTCTGAGAGATTGAGAGAATTAGTTTCGATTGTTTCTCTGTTTGAGCCAGAAGATTCCTGCATAGAGTGCATTTGAATTCCTCTGCATAGAGTGCGTTGAGGAGGCTAGACGGTTAAAATCTTATTCTCATCTACCCAGAAGTCAAATTGGGTTACTCGTGTCGAGTAGGGAAAGTGTATGCCGAGAGGTTGGAAATCTCAGTAGTTAGTCTGAGAAAGAAAAGAACGGCGTGGGATATTGTCGCAGTGAGTGCACATAGTCCGGAGGAACTCAACACTTTGAGAATTGTCGAAGTTCGAGCGTGAGCAGTTGGTACAGAATCTCTGGAGGAGCAAGAGGGACCAAGCTCAGGAGGGATAGTTCCATGGGGAAGACTTTGGGAACAGACCCAGGAGGAACGTGAACATAATCGAGCCTTGGGATCAGGAAGAGTTCTCAAGAGGAAGAGAATCAATGACTTGTAATCCCTGTGAAGTTTTGCGAAATCCCGAGGATCGTCAGATCAAGGAGGAGCTACGCGGGAGTTAACCCGTAAGCGCAGGCGAGGAGGATTAAAGTCCATCAGACTTCGGAGATTCGGCGTTCGGCGTTCGACGAGGTGAGTTGCATGCCCGTCGAAATCGCGAATAACGATTTCCTAAGTCAATAGGGACCGTCGATTTTGATAAGGAAAGGTGGCACGAATCCGGCGAATCGGGGTTTCGGTATTTGGGGTTTTCAAATACAAAGGACCCAGACAGTTGAAATTGCAATTCCGCGATCCTCGATCGCACGAGTGGAGGAGTGACATGGCAAAGTGGGACCATAAGAACTGGTGGAGTACAGGTGTCATCGGAGTTCGGGGTTAGGCGTTTTGCAGTGTAAGTGAACCGTAGCATTACCATTGCCGATTTCTTGATAGGGAAATCCCCGATGCGCGAAAGCGTTGACTGTTGACTATCGGGGTTCGGGGGTTGGAACTGTAGGTGAATCGTGTTCGCGTGAACTGTGAATCCCCGAATCGCGATCTCCCGAGTTCCGAAGGGGAGATCGCCGAAGGAGTTTACTGTGGGTAACTCTAGAGGGGAGTTGGAAGAACTTGTAACTCTTCGGGCCTGGGTTGAGAGAAGGTCCTGGTGGAAGCGGCTGCTCGCGAAGGGGCAAGCTGCGTCAGGTTGTATCCCTTCATTTATTGGATAATAATAAAGGAAGTACCTAGCAATTTCTCTGGTGGACGTAGCCCACACTGGGTGAACCACATATATATGTGTCTTTATTGTATTGTGTATATTTTTTTGGAAATACTGAGAGGGGGTTGAATTGATATTTAGAGAAATTAGTATTTTTGAACTTGTACTTCAATCAGATCATGTATTGAATTTATATTCAATCAACAATGAAAACTATCCAATGAACAATGAAGAATAGTATAAGAGATACACCAATACAACATGCACATTATATAAGAAGTAATCATGTATTATTGTTCAAAGGAAGTAATGACTTCCAAAGGTAGCTACAACTTCCAAATAGAAAGGGAGGGATAAACCTCCAAAAGGAAGATACAATCCTCCAATATCAAGATAGGCTTGGTCTCTCCATCCTTACCCCTTATTTCCACCGAAGAATATATGAGAGATAATAAAACTATACATTAAATTATCACAATCAACCAACCATCACATAGAACCTGATAATGCTTCACGAGAACTCTTAAAATTTTGCAATTATTCACTTATTGGAATAATCTAATCCTATAGATAATATTATTCAATGTATTCTCTGAAACGCCTCCAAGTTTCACTCCTTGAATCCTCCCAGAAAAGGAGTTATAGAGAAAATGGTAGACCTTATTCAATTTTGGTTTATTTAGGAGAGCAAACTTGTACAAAATGCTCCACGCTCAATATTTAACATCAGATTTTGAAATTCATACAAAGGAAACTAAAGCCTGTGCTATTTCCAATGCAGTTGGTCTCACTTCATTTAGATTATCTATGAATACATTATGATTATTTTACCTGGAACACTTGTTTATGAATAGCTTCAAGATTAATCAAAACCTTATCTTTCACAGAGTGTATCTCCAAAATCATAGTGAATAAAGATATGAAATGTTTACCATGGGTACCTAGATATGTCTTCTCAATAACCTCTGAATTTCACGATTGGAACCATTATAGAAACAAAGCTATAGAGAAAATGGTAAGTTGACCTATAAATAACATACCTTAGAACACATCATTGAAAGACTTTATCCTCCCTTGAAATTTGACCTTCTTTACTTTAGATTTCCTCAGAAATTCGACTTATATCTTCTTGTTCATTAATAAACTTGTGTGTGTTGGAAAATGAATGTATAATGACATGTGTTTATACCCTTTATGTCACTTCCTTTTAACATTAGGGCCGACATGTAGTTTATGCTTTAATTCACATTGTCATCTTTAAAAATTTATTTCTCCTCAATCGTGAGGATCCACGCGACATGCCACATACCAGCAAAATCAAAATGATATATACTATCCATCCATGGGTGTTGTATATAAATGTGTAATTTCCTTCATTTATATCTACTTCGATCAAATGTGGGGTACAAATTCCAATGGCTAGGTTTGAAATCAATGACTACAACCAATGACTAGGGTTGACATCAATGACAACAACCAATCTTCCAACAATATCCCCCTTTGTCATTGATGGGAACACTCATGCTCCCCCTATCATCATGATCCCAATTTCTCTCCCCCTTTGACATCAATGGAAAAGGGTGAGGCTACTACCCTTAAGTTCAATGGCATAAGGTGACATTGTTCTTTGGGGTTTCTCCCCTTGAACATGTGGCACTCAATAATACTTCATCCTTATTTTTGGTCTTTGGGACTTTTTCTTCCTTGGAATCCTTTTTTGTGGCTTCTGCATTCTCTCTCTTCTTCATGTCTAGGATGTATATGTTTTTCAGTATTCTTGTTGCAGTTGCAACCAATCTTCCTGGGTTCTTCTCTCTCATTTTACATTTTTGGGACTCAAACGTAAGAGTGTATCCTTTATCACATATTTTGTTGACACTGAGGAGATTATGCTTCAGATACTCAACCAATAGGACTTTTCCTTCTTTAAAATTTTCACTTCCAATCTTTACAGTTTTCCAAGTATTTGGGTAGATGATTCATATCCAAATGCAACATTTCCACCCTTTTTCTTCAAGATGACAATTTTTCTTTGATGTTTGGTCATATGAGATGAGCACCCACTGTCTATGAATCATTCATATTCTTCTTTTCATTCTTTAGCGACCAATGCTATTCGACAATTTTCATTGTGTAATTTCTTTCCTTTTCCATGTTGTCGTTGGTATAGGGACATTTGGCATATGACTATTTTCATTCAACTCTTTGCAATCTCGTTCTTTGTGACCAAGATTATTGCACTTGTAGGATACAATATTTTGATCCATTAATGGGTCAAATGGATTATAATTTATGTTGACAGGTCTACGAACATTTCTATATATACTATTTGCACTATTCATATAGCATGAATAGTTATTCCTTTCATTGATTCTACAATTGATTTCCTTTTGTCCAAAATTTCCACAAGTATAACAATGTCCAAGAAAGAAATTTTGATATCTGGAAGTAAGTGATATTCTTTGTGGTGTGGTCCATCTGGGTTCATGATCTATTCTTTTGTAGTTTCCTTCATAATGATTTCTTTCATACCTAATGGGAGAGGATCTTCTTGATGTCTCATTCCTTTTGAATTCTAGTCTTGTATCTTATTTTTCAACTTGCTCTAAAGTTTTGGTTTCATCATTTTCATCTTCCTTATATTGCTTTGTTGTCTTCAAACTATCATTGTATCCTAGTCATGTCTTGTCATTTGGAGATCTTCGAATTCTAAGGATCTCATCTAATTGTTTAGTGTTCATTTCAAACTTTTTCAACTTTTGTATTGTCAATAGTAGCTCCCCTTTCTTGTGATCCAATTTTTCTTTCAATTTCTCATAATATTATAACTGTTCCTTCAAGCTATCAATGGTCTTTTCAAGCTTGTAATTCTCTTCTTCAAAACTACTCAATTCACCTATTAGTATTATGTTTGTGTTTCTAAGCTTTCTATTTTCATTTTCAACATGCTTCAACTTTTCAATATTCTCATCTTCTTGTTCACTCTCTACATTGTCTTTGTATCCCCAAAAGGAATCAAGGTTGGTTTCTTCATCTGAATCTTCTTCAGAAATAATTTCTTCTTCTTTAGAACTCTTGTGATCATCATCCTGGTTTTCTTAGGTTATGAATAGGACTTTTCCTCCATCATTATCTTCTTCATCACTCTCATCTAAGGAGATGTCATCATCCTTGGAGTAGAAGATATTTTTATCGTTGAGACTTTTGTTTTTATAGTATCATTTTTTAGCAATATGTCCTATTATACCATAGTTAAAGAATTTAAGAGGAGACTTACCTTTGTATCTTTTGGTTCCCTTCTGGAGCCTTCTTACAAAATTTTATGTTTCTTCATATAGGTCATTATCCTTGTATTCTTTCTTATTTATGGATTTAAAGGATGCTTCATTGTTTGCCTGGTCACTTTCTGTAACTGTTCTCATTTCATATGCTATAAGAGACCTATGCAATTCATCCATTGTCATTTTGGTCAAGTCCATAGTTTCTTCAATGGTGGAGACCTTAGCATCATAATTCAAGAGAAGTGATCTCAACACTTTTTATACAAACAAGGATTCATTGATCTCTTCACCTAATCCTCTGATAGTAGTAAAAACTTCATCAACTCTAAGAAAATAGGTTGCAATATCTTCCTTTTCATTCATCTTCAAATTTTCAAATTATGATCTATGTCATTGAAGTTTTAACTACTTAACTTTTGGATCACCTTCATAGATACTCTTGATTTTGTCCCATACCTCTTTAGTATTGTTGAATCCCATAACTTTGCTAACAATGGTTGGTGCCAATGCTCCTAGAATAACATGTCTAGCTTTTGAATTACAACTCATAAGCTTCTTCTTATTTGGATCAATTGGAGCATTCTTTGGGATTACATAGCCATTTACAACTGAGTACCAAATGTCTACTCCCAAAGTTGTTAGGTAATTTTTCACTCTATCACTCCAGTATGCATAATTTCTTCCATCAAATCGTTGAATACCATTTGGAATTTTCTTATGGTCATCCATCTCTGATCATGATTTTCCTTCCATCGGTTAAATTGTTCTAAAGGCAACCTGCTCTGATACCAATTGTTGGAAATACTGAGAGGGGGGTGAATCAATATTTAGAGAAATTAGAATTTTTGAACTTGTATTTCAATCATATCATGTATTCAATTTATATCTATTCAACAACGAAGACTACCCAATGAACAATGAATAATACTATAAGAGATACACCAATACAACATGCACAATATATAAGAAGTAATCATGTATTATTGTTCAAGGGAAGTAATGACTTCCAAAGGTAGCTACAGCTTCCAAATATAAAGGGTGGCATAAACCTATAAGAGGAATATATACAATCCTCCAATATCAAGAGAGGGTTTACCTCTCCATCCTTTCCCCTTCCTTCCACCCAAGAATATATGAGAGATAATAAAAATTTACATTAAATTATCACCATAAACCAACCATCACATAGAACCTTCTAATGCTTCCTGATACTTCTTAAAATTCTGCAATTCTTCACTTATTGGAATAATCTAATCCTATAGATAATATTACTCAATGTATTCTCTAAAACTCCTCCAAGTTTCACTCCTTGAATCCTCCCAGAAAAGGAGTTATAGAGAAAATGGTAGACCTTATTCAATTATGGTTTATTAAAGAGAGAGAACTTGTACATAATGCCTCGTGCTCCATATTTAACATCAGATTCTGAAATTCATAGAAAGGAAACTAAATCATGTACTCTTTGCAATTCAATTGGTCTCACCTTGTTTGGATTATCTATGAATACGTTATGAATTTTTTACCCGAAACACCTATTTATGAATAGCTTCAAGACTAGTCAAAAACCTTATCTTCCACAGAGTGTATCTCCCAAATTATAGAAAATAAAGAGCTGAAATTTTTACCACATGTACCTAGATATGTCTTCTCAATATCCTCCAAATTTCACCATCTAAATCGTTCTAGAAACAAAGTTATAGCGAAAATGGTAAGATGACATGTAAATAACATACCTTAGAACACATCACCAAAATACTTCAACCTCCCTTGAAATTTAGCCTTCTTTACTTCAGATTTCCTTAGAAAATAAACTTATATCTCCTTGTTCATTAATAAAATTGTGTGTGTTGAAAAATGAACGTATAATGACATGTATTTATACACTTTATGTCACTTCCTTTTAACATTAGGGCCAACATGTAGTTTCTTCTTTAATTCACATTGTCATCTTAAAAAATTCATTTCTCCTCAATCATGCGGATTCATGTGACGTGCCACATACCACCAGAAATGGCATGAATTTTACTATCCATCCATGGGTGTTGTATCTGCATGTGTAATTTCCTTCATTTCTATCTGCTTCAATCAACTATGGGGTTCAAAATAAAATGGATAGGGTTGACATCAATGACTACAACCAATGACTAGGGTTGACATCAATGACAACAACCATTCTTCCAACATATTTTGTGTTTTATTTATGCATTTTTTTTTTTTGTTGCTCCATGATCCTATTTTTCTAACAACCTTTGTATATATGTTGTGTTTTATAGGCTGGTGAGCCTGGTTATTATAGGCTAGAATACCTATATGATTATTAGGCTAGGGAGCCTGGATGCTAAAGGCCATCATGCCTATATTGTAATTGTAAATCATACTCATATTATTAATTAAGTATACCATTGCATGCAGACTGCCAAAAAAAAAGAGACGGGGAGATAAGAGTTTAGGAAAGGGGCTAAGCTAAGGGGGTTTAATCCCAAAGGAATATTTTATTAATATTCCTAAATTATAAAGTCTAATGTATGGGATATTCATTTTATCTTAATTCCCTAAGGGAGAACACATCACCATGTGGGGGAGTCCATGTGGGAGGCCCATGCAGATCTCAACATGACAAGTGTCAAGTTGGGAACATACAAATATATTTGGGGGAAATTAGTTTATTTTGGGGATTCCTTCATCATTGTGAGGATTATTCTCTCATACCATCTGAAATCTGTTGCTCCCATCACCATACATGTACTTTGAAATCTTGGCACTGTGGAAAACTAGAAATCCGGTTCGACTGCAGGCTGCAGAGGTGGGTTGTCAGGACCATGGTCTAAGAGGCGGGTTGTTAGGCACATAGGCATTTCTCTCTGGGTGAGATATTTTCTATATAGAAGAAACGGGTTGTCAGGTCCATGAGTAGTTTTCTCTAAGTGAAAAACTACTCAAAATTGATCCCTAGTGTGTTGGGCTATAGCTACCCAATGCTAAGACTTCCTGTCCAACCTGTTGCTAAAACCTCAGAAGGGAAGTGAGGCAGCTGATGGACTATTGAGCAGAGAAGGGGAACAGTTCCTGGGGTGGGACACACATGTGGGGAATGAGAGTTTGTAGGCTATTTGCAGTCGTTGGGCACCTTGGATTGAGAAATTATGTTGTTGGTCAGACCTTAGACTATCTTAGTATTCCAATTTCCTTGGTAGAGTTTATCCCTAGCTCGACGGTGAGACACTGCTAAGATTATAAGCAGTGTGGTCTATGGTTGGGAGGAACATGGAAGGTCTACATGCAGTTGGTGATTTTTTTATCAAAGATAAGTGTCAAGTGTGTGTTAAGTTATTTTTTGCATCATTATTTATGCTCTTGTTTTTATGTATTTTTCTTGTGTATGTTGCATGTGGATTTCTATTATTATTGTATATGAATATGTGTATTTGTAGAGTATTTGTATGTTTTATTTTGGTATCAAAGTTCAATTTTTTTGTGTGGCATATCCCAACAAGTGGTTGGGGATGTTACAATGCCTGAGAAATTATAATGAAAATATACTTGTAGAATTCAAGAAGTTAAAGAATGAGAAAAAGATGCAACATAAAATTGGGAAACAATTTGTTGAAAGAGAAACTCTAACCAATCCTATTGAACCAAGAAATATTTTTAATGTTAAAATCTAGAATGTGGATAAGAAAACCCTGATAGACTCACTTATCATGGAAAAAATTATTTTTTCTACTAACAAAGTTCTATTAGATTAATAGTATTTATAAATTAAGATTGAGAAACAATTTAATGATGAGGTGACATATAGAGATTCAATTATAGTGAAAGGTCCATTATTTTCCACTTATGAAGTTGTATCTTATCCAATAGACACTCGCACACAAGAGAATACAAAAATATCAAATGTCAACATGATGACACAAGTAAATAATAAAAAGATTAAATTTGAGATTGAGAATATCCAACATATTAAGGTGTTATATTGTCATCCAAATCATAGAAGTCATAGAATGAAATAATCAATGTACAAATGTCCAAAGTTACCTAACCAAAGTCAATGTTTTACTTACATCAATTTTTTTTTGAAGATTAATATAACTTGAATTAAAACAAAAAAAAAAGATTGAATCAAAAATATTATTAGTGTTCTAGAAAGAATCCACTTAGTTATGAAGAGGTGTTCTTTTCCCATGTTTCGAGGAAAACACATTTGAAGGGGGATTGTAATATACCTAAGGTATATTACAAGTATTTCCATAATACTATAAAGAACTATTATGTAATAATAGTCCTAGGTTATAGTTCACATTTATGTTGTAATAGTGATAAGTCTTCCATTTTTCAAAAATATATGATGGATCACCCCAATGTGTATATATATACACACCATTATATTTCAATACATATCAAATCCCATATTATAATTTGTATCATAGAAGGTTCTAATTCCCCACTAGTTAGTGGTTGTTTTTGTAGTCAAAATAAAGTATTAGGGTTGGTAGCCCAACTCTTTCATTTAAATATTTTTGCTAGTGGAAATAAAGTGTTTTGGTTGGTATCCCAACTCTTCGATTTCAGAGAAAAAATTCATGAAGGATAGAAGAATATGACTACCTTGCTACATTTGGAAACATTAGACATCACTGAAATAGAAATTGTTGAAAGCAAATTCTCTACTATGTGGATAATTTTTAAAGGAAGATTGGTTGACCATTGTTGTTGTACAAGAGATTTAAATGTTGGAAGAGAAAGTCATACATCTCATCCAAAGGATGATTTTTTCTTTGTAAGTAAATATTTGTATTACATCGGTATTTCAAAAACATTATCACAAATGAGTACAAACAAAACCTAGGATTTGGCCTGCCAAAATAGGAAACAAATACCAGACCCCTATTTGGAAGAGGAGTATAACCATTGTTTTATGACTTGTCTATAGAATATAAAAGCTAATATGAAAGAAGAAAGTAAAATGAATCCTTGGGTCACTTCCCATTGACTATAATTTAACAAAAAATGAGTTCTTCTATTCATGAAAAGCACTTCTGATAGTTTCATTCCTATATATCTAAAGGTCCTGGGGTGAACTAAAAGGCTTGGCCACAGGTAGGACATCTGTTGCTCATCAGTTTGTTGGAAAATCCTGCAAAGAAAATTTTCATTTGAAGGACAATATCTTCTTGTTGATAGAGTTGGTTAGCCAGGTCCCGTTACATTTTGAATATGAGGTCCAGGTGTTCCTCCGAGAAGCTAGACCTTAGGGGTGATCTTGGTTGCGTGTTCTCTTGGCATGGCATACCTATGATTTCATCTCATGGGTGTGGAACCAAATTCTCCCAAATAAGGTAATCATGTGGCTGTGGAAGCTCTTCCTCATATTAAATTGGCCCAGTGTCATAGCGCTCTATGAAATAGGGATGAAGATGAGTGATATATTGCACATGGGCCTATGAAGAGCCTTTTCCAAGAGAATACAACATTGTAGGATATTCTTACTCTACATAAATGGGACCAGAGTCCCAGTGCAGTGGATTCTTAGCTAGATTAGAGGAGGATACATGATTTGGAATGCGATTGGTAGCCATGTAATTTGTTGAAATGGTGCATCGTGCTATAGAACTCTAATAGGTTGGCCCCCTTTTCATTTTTCCTCTTTCCCTAGGCATGATACCGAGTGACAAGAGCCAAAGCATACCCAAGATCCATAATCCGAAGAAATGAGACCACCCTAGACTCGTTCGTTGAAAATAAAGGGTCAGATTTCCATTATAATTGATTGAATGTTGCATTCTCAAATTGTTAATGATTTGTATCTTGGTACATGAGTGATGTCTCTGCATATGTGCATCATCTCCTTATTTTAACTCCCATCGTTTCCAACCCCTAACCATCATGTCCGCATTAAAGGATAACAACACAAGAGTGAGGAAGGTGGGTGGTGGAAGCTTGGCCAATCATGTCATGTTGTCTGTTTGACACCCCATCCAAGGCTCATCCAAAGGATGTTGACACACTAGTGAATATAAAATATCAAATATCCACATGACGACAAAAGTAAATCATGTAAATATTAAGTATGAGATTAATAAGGATCAATGTACCAAAGTATCATGTCATCACCCAAATTACATAAGTTATAAAATCCAATATCAATGTCCCGATGTCTAAAGTTACCTAACCCAAGACAACTTTTTTCTTACATACTAAAGCATACAAAGATCATTGTAAAACTCAAAGAAGAATTAAGAAGCTCAAAATAAAAATCTTATCAAGAGTTCTAGAAAGAATACACCTAGGATGAATTTAGATTTTGATGATGCAACAATGTTGTTCAAGGATTCGAAAATCATATCACTTTGTGTCCTCAACCTTATGAAATAGGTGAATTTTACAATAAAATGGAAAATTATATATTGATAATTCTTCTTTTCCCATGCTTCGAGGGAAAAAAATGTTTTAGGTGGATGACACATAATTTTATATTGGACTCCATTTTTTAATTAAGAGGGAGGACAAAACATATATGATATTTTGGGTTCGCTAGTGTGTAAAAATCCTTTGGTTAACATATCATCTCATGAACACTCTTGACTGGTCATTTCCTCAAGAATAACCCAGGCAACACCATTTCCAAAATGTCATTAGAAATTGGTGGATTGAAGGTCCAAATTGGAAATGTCTATTATGTTGAACTGGCATCAGATAAAAAATTGGCGAGTGTGTCTATAGAAATAATATTTCCCTCATAGAGAGATTTCAATAGTTGAAAGATAGAATACACGACTTCCTTCATCATGTACATCTGACTTTGTCCGAATAAAATATTAATATAGTTTATGTGCACATCAATTACATCTATTTGAATGGTGGCAACCTTCCTAATTCATCTAGGATACTAGGTAAAATTACATGGGGTTTGAAATTTATTTCATCGAAGGATTTTAAGATTGCTTCAGAAGGAGAAAATTGAGGGGAGCCCAACACTCTCAAGACTTAAAGGGACATGTGTAGGTAGAGATCCCTTCATCTACACTATAGTTTAATATATTCATTCCATTACAGGATACTTGAATATGAAAGGTGACATGGTGAGAGAGTTTATTTATTGCTATATGTAAGTCAATGAAAACCAACCTACCATTAGAAGGATCAATCACACCAATTTCATTTAACAATGTAGTTTTAGAGGACCTATAAAATAGACATGTTACATCATGTCAAGGATAAAAGTTTAACAATAATAGAATTGTGGGTAACCCTCGCATGTGGGTTGCACACATTCCTATGCTAGACACTTTGAGGAGGGTGATGCATTGGTCTTATTGAAGATTATGATAGCACATGAAATGTTCAGGAGTCAAAAAAATTTGACCTTAGTCCATGAAAGAGTTTTTTTGTCATGATAGTGTTCATCATCATGAAAGAAATAGGGGTAAACTTTGGTATCCTAAACCCTATCCATTTTCAATATTGTTATACCAAAGAAACATCTTATAGTTTCCTCTTGCAAACAAAAACATTATCCACTACCAACCCTATGTTGTGAATTGTCCATTACAAATCTGCACTGCAAACTGTGTGTTGCAAAATGGTGCTGCAAATTCTTTATTTTCTTGATAGATCAAACCATTTTCAGTTGAGATTCATCTAGGTCTGAGGTTTTAACCTGTTAACTCATATTTGTCTCCTCAGACATGGAAAATCTTGCAAGGTTTTCATAAAAACCTAGTTCAATTTGTGCTACAAACTAGTGTTGCGAATTTAACCACTGGCACTACAAACCCTCTGTTTTTCACAGAGTTGCTTCATTTTTTCCTATCTGCAGCCTCATCCAAGTTGTATTTTTGTTCATCTTTTCACACCTCCTACTTGCAGCCTGTTCATCATACAACTCTTGTTGTGCATACAATTACAACTTAAGTGATGATTTTGGGTCTTGAGATAAGTTTATCATCTTCATATGATTTCTCCAAGGTTAATTCATGTTCCAATAGGTTTGTAGCAGTGTAAAACCTAAGACCGAGCCTCATTTGAATTGTAAACATGTTTTATAGGCCGGTGAGCCAAATGATTATAATCTAGGAGGCTTATGTGAGGATTAGGCTAGAGAGAATAGATGCTAAAGTCTAGTGAGCCTATTTTTGTATATGTAAAAACTCATATCATTAATATAATACATTGTTGTGTGTACACCAACCATGATAAAATAGTATGGGGGATTAAGCTCCACTAGGTAGGGAAAGGGAAGGGTTGGGAGACTATGAAAAATGGATAAGATTGAGCGATTAACTATAAGAGAATATTATATTATTATTTCCTAAAGACAATGGTGAGGATAATTGTTTCATCATAAGTGTTGGCATAGGGGTAGACCCAGGGTTCAACGCTTCAACAACACACCAACAAAACCCTAACTATCAGCCCTTTCGGCAACACCTGCGAAGTAGATGAATTCTCACCCAAGGAAGAGGCAGGGGTGGTTGCAAGACTCAAGTGTCTACAACCAAGCTGGGACACGGATATGTGATTACAATACTTAACAGAGCATTTAAACAACAATATGCATTACTTATTGAATCTCATTCACATCACAGATAAAAACCTTATTACAGATCAATGCAGTAACCATAAATATAAAGTACTTTCATTCATTTAGCACATAACATTAGCTCAGATCTAGCATTCATTCATATTTAAGCACTAATAAAAAACATAATATCCATTCATCATACATTATAACAACAACACTAAGAAGATAAACACATAAACAACATCACACAAAGCACATCAAGACATAGGATATACGTGGTTCATCCCAGTGTGGTGATACGTCCACCAACTTATTATTCTTATTTATTAGTCTTTAATATTCTACGTTTATCTTCTCCTGTGCACAAAGCCACAAAGAAAAATCCTTCGAGGACAGAAGATCTGCACGCAGTGCGCCAAATCCTCCTTGCCAAAATCAAGTGAAGGCACAAAACCAACTCCTTACTAGCACAGAGCCTTAATTTACACAGTCTGTCTGCACAAAGAAAATTTCAACCTCTTTCACTAAGCCAACATACTATGCACATAGCCAATCATTCCTTATCAATCTACTTCTTACATCACTTGCACTAAGCTTCTACTTAGCACACAACTTCTTATGCCCCCTTTTAATACATCACTTAGCTACTTATTTATACATTTACAAAGAGGTCTAAACATGGGTAAACCCATGGGCCGACATTCCTTAACCCATTACATAAACCCTAAAACCCTTTGTTGGGTCAACAATCTCACAAATCAAGCGATATCCCTTGATCTCAGCTTTGCCTAGGTCCTCCATCTTTGATCAGCCTGTCGAAGTCCCAAAACTGGTCAAACACGACTAGTGTTTCATCAAAACTTGGTCAAGGTCCAACAAGCCCCCAATAATCACCTGTGAATCGTCCCGAGTCACTCAGATATGCGAAATGTACCTTCAAAGGCCTCAAGCTTAGCTTGATCCTCCTTGACTTGTTGCTTCACCAAAGTCTCCTGCTCAACGAACTTCTGAATCAGTTTCTCTGTAACAAACCATTCCAAGTGTTGTTCCACTATCGTAACCATTTGATCCAGTTGCGAGCCTTGTCCTTCAATATCTTCAAAAATGGTGCAAGCTTCATCCTACACCGGTCGTAATATCTATGTAACCTCCTGTTGGGCCCCAACAACTCCCCTTATATTTTTACAAAATTTAAAGGACCCCTATTAGAATCTTGATAATTATAATGAGCTACAGAATCAACCTTTTCAAATAGTTTCATTCATTGGATTTCTTTGAGACAAACTTAAGACATTCACTTTAGTATGGGTCATTTATTACAAGAGTATATGTCAAAAGTTAAAAACGAGCATAAAAATCTCAATTTAAACAAAAACGTTAATTTTTATCAAATGTTTACTTTTGTTTAAATTATGATTATGTGTTTATTCTTTTGTTCATTAGAAAGTTTGACTATTTTGAATAACGTGTTCAATACTTCATCAAATAATATCTTGGTTGGTTTCTCATTTTCATGAAATCATTTGGTGATGTTAATTAATTAAATTATTTTTTCATTTTGCATCTCATTTCAAAATAATAATAATCAAAGAATTATCTATCATTTGTTTGATTTTGTAAAAAACTAAAATTAATATTTTTTCTCCATTAATTTGAAGCTTCTAGATCATATTTGAAAACAAATTATAAATAATGTTTGTTTATAAGTTATAGTTAGTTTAATTTCATTTTTTATTTTTCTAGATTTTGTTTTATTCACAATTTTTAGGTTATTAATTTAGGTTTCTTTTTGTTTCACAGGTTTCTATTATCAAATATTTGATATGGATCTGATCATGGCTTGATTTTATTATCCAAATATGTTCA
>ML778053.1:940085-966906 GCA_009831015.1 Picea engelmannii | reverse complement strand
TGTCATTAGCAATGTTTTCTACATGGATGATAGTAGCTTCAGTAAGATGTAACAGGGTTGCAATGGCTAACAATATATTGTCAGTTGTCATGATTGTGTTACAGTTGATCTTGATGAGACAGGTGCACAGGACAGAGTTCAGAAACAGAGAGCAAGCCGGGTGGCCTATCCCGAGCTTGTTGACTGATCAGTACCCTTTTGGGGACCAAAAGGTCTTATTGTGGGGAGGTGTGATCCGAAATTGGATTCAGAAGCCTGACAGGGCATGAAAAATGCTCAAAAATCAAAGTGCTCGGAATCTAACAAAACCACCACCATTGCATCTGGCTCGTCTTCTTGATTCCGGTGGTATACTTACTTTGTCAAACGGAGTCCGTATGGAGAAGATATCACGTTCTGACTGAAAAGTCAAACAGGCAAAAAAAAAAAAAAAGATGCTGACTGGGTAGTCCGTACAGAACACGTGGCATGTCTGTACGCTGACACGTGGCACATCCATACATGTGACACATGGCATGACCGTACATATGACACACGGCGGCACCAGGAGATGACACGTGGTAGCCTCCGGCAGTGACCCATGGTAGCCTCCGGTAGTGACATGTGGCAGGAAGATTTGGCACTTTTAGCGTACAGTTGGACCAATCCTGAAGTGACATGTGTCACCACTAGAAGGGTGACACGTGGCACAGGTGACGTGAGAAGTTGACATGGCATATTGAATCGACAGATGACGTGTTAGATGATGTGGCGTATGGAAGATGACGTGTCAGGTGTTGATGTGGGCAAATCACATTGTGACACATGTCAAGATTTGATTGGATGTAAAGGTGCCACATGGCCCAATCACGGGCTGACATGTGGCACCCTGGTTTTTGTCAATATTGGTTGTGTCAAAAGTTTTATGGAGCTCGGGGGATTCGAACCCCGGACCTCCCCCACCGATGCAACGTTTTAAACCAAGTCCGCCGACCAGTATGCCATATGTTGTTTCTTGTTGTATAAACAGCATAATATTTATTTGAATTTGGATATTATAAACTTTGGTGGGAGGTCGGGCCGGGGCTTAGCCCCGGCCCGCGGTCATTGTATTTGCATATGTCCATTGGCACATTTTAAATTGGATTGTCGGAAGGTTGGGGGGTGCGGTTGTAACCGTAAGCCCAAGGACCAACGACCATTATGCATATGACCCATGTTTTATGTGTAAAGGGGCACAGGTTTGAGCCCACGATTCTTCCCATACGCAATGTGACCGGTGCTAGCGCGAGAGGGGTGGCCTGCACTTAGCCCTTTTGGGCTAGTGCATGGCCACATGAAGCCATGTGACCAGCAAAAGGGTGCGTGCAAGGGCTCGGGGGGCTTAAGCCCATTTATTAACTATATTATAGTTGCAAAGTGGGTTTTATAACCACTTTTTCTTAATTAAATGTAATTAACCCATTATTAATGATTTTTGGGGGTTATTAGACATTTTTAGAGCCTAAATTCGTGGAGGAACTTGGAGATGGACAACTAACTTCCCCATTATTTAACAAAGGACATTTTGAGGCCATGGTAATAGATTTTGGGAGAAATTCAGAGCAGAGATGCTGAGGAGAAGCCAAGTCAAAGCCAGTTTGAGGCAGGGAAGCTGTTGAGAAGGAGATGTCGTTGGACCGTTTCTGAGAGCTTCGGACATCCGATTCAGGTGTCGTTTTTTGTGTATGGTTCGGGAGATCTGGGTGAACAAGACCAGATCAGTCTAGAATCCATTTGGCATTGTAAAGATGTACCATTGAGTTTTCAAACATAAATAAAGAATCCTCCCCCACAGAGAAAAGGCCCGGAGATGTAGGCAAAGTTGTGCCGAACTCCGTTATCAACCTGTGTATTATGGTTTGTTGTTTTTCATTGCATTTCAGATCTACAAATATGTTAATGGATGTATAATTCCTTTTATTTTCTCATTATTTCGTTAAGTTTCCCAATGGTCAATTAATTCATGCAAATTAAAAAACTCAACCATAAGTCATTCGAAAAATCCTGACAGATCAGTGCACTACGATGAATTAATTTCTTACAATCAGAGGCAAGTGTGCTGATTCTTTCTATTGCACTCCTCACAGCTTCATCTCTTTGGTCGCACACTTCTTACAAAGTGCTCGACATTGCTTGGAGCTCCAACTCCATTATCCATGCTTCAAGCTGCTAAATGGCTTCAATGAGCTTCCCTACTTGCATCTCGGTTGACTCTGGTTCCTCCTATGCCAAGCCTAGAATAGGGAGAAGTGCTTTAGTCAGTTTTTCTTTGACCATAGTCTACTTTGTGAGTAGCTAGTCTTTATCTTCCCATATCTTCTCATTCTTTATCTCGAACTTCATCCGAATTTCATTTTCCTCCTTCTGCACAACTCAAAGTTTCTCTAGGACCTCCTCCTTTTCTTGCTTCAGGGCCTCTTTAGCCTGTTCCTTTTCTTCTTGGACTCCCTGAAGTCGAGCCTCTGTTGCATCTACTAATCTTCATAACTAGGTAGGCTCATCCCCTAATTCTACAATTTTTTATGAAGAAGACACAATAGGTACTACGCGACTCGAATGGATGGCGTTTTTTATCTCCTTCAGCTCCTTCTCTATTCTTTCATACAACTTCTCCTTCTTCACTCCATGTATCTACAAGATATACTCTGAAGTGTCCTCCATGACTGCAATGATGAGATCAACATCTTCCACTATGAGCATATTCTTTGACTGAGGCTTATTGGCACTGTTCTTCTTTCTTGCTGAGGTTTTCTGTGGAGAAACCTTCCTTTTATTTGATGTTTTGACCTCTACAGGAGGATCCTTCAGTGGTGTAACTTTTGATTTTCCTTTATTTTCTCCTTCTTCCCCATCTTATTCTGGATTCACTTCATCTCCTCCTCCTCCTGTGGGTGATTCAGGCCTACTTTCCTCAGAGGCATTATCCTCCTCATCACTTTATATGTTCTGCACTTCCTCCTTTTTCTTCTTTTTCCTTGCACTAGTCTGTCCATCATGTTTGACCCGGGTGACCAAGGGACTTCCAATGATGTCAGGATCAGAGAGTTATACATCTTCCACTGGTACAAGGAACTATGATAGCCATTCTTTGGTGATCTCCTCCATGTCTTTGTTGGTTAGCATATAATAGGATTTAAATTCCTCTTTACTCTCATCTCTGCATGCGATGATGTAGATAAAGTGCCAATCTATGGGGAACTTCAATAGTGTTCTATATTGATGCAATGTGCTCGAGGTCATTCATGGAAATGTTTCAATAACACACTTTAGTTGCTAGTAGTAAGCATGGAAGACAACATTCGACTGCCACTGCTTCAACATGTCATTCGTATACCACAAGGTAGACAACCTTGTGGCCAATGGTTCCAATGGCTATAATTATGGACATGTTGCTCCTTTCGGCATATACCAAGTGACAAATGTGATCAGTATCAGTAACTGGCAACTAAAATGGAATTCGTATCCTTGATCCTACACTTCACGAAAATCCTTATCTAGCTCGTTGATGAGGTAACTCACCCAGTTCATTTGCATTCCTTCTACACACTTCCCTGTGAGTTCTATTACAAATCCAATGACCTGTGTTGGATGGTTCTTTATGACAAGATTTCTATCTATAAGATGAAAATATAGGAGCGTTGTGCCATCGTAGATGGAGGATACCTTGTAGCCTTGCTTTCCCTTCTCTACATATCCATAATTCTCCTTTATGTGTTGTGCCAAGGAGCAATCTGAAGTCTTCCCTAGGTAGAAATTTTGAGGGTCTGGTCCCTGCATGCTCAATCCTGTGCTGAGGTGGATTAGGGTAGGATCCACAGTGACATGCCTGTCGATATATAGGTAGCCTCAGTGACAACACGATAGGAGGAGTTTAATGCAAGCGTTAACATCTTGGTGTCAACCAAAGTGAGGGAACTTCATCAGATTGAAGATCATGGACTGCGTGAGATCCTTTATCCACGACCGAGAGACTATGCATGGATTCTTTCTAGTCGTCTTCATCAGATACCTATGCGGCACGATCATCACGTAGTTTGTCCTATCGCCAATATTGAAATCATTGTTCTTCAAAGCTAGGATGTGTCCTAAATGGGGTCCAACTACGCATATCCCCTTCAGGATGTATGCAGTGATCAACCTGTACTCAAATTGATGTGGTATACTATCATGCTTAACCATGCCAGCCAAAGGTGGTATGTATTCTGGCAAGACCAATGGGATCTGCTTCGTGTTAGCTAGATCATCATGGTGCTTGCTTCGCTTCTCAATCACGGTCCACTTAGAACAACATCCAGTTGAGGGGGATACTTGCAATCCTCTAGTCAATGATGTCTATATTCCTACAGACATAACTCTCTCAGCCATGAGCTCCATAAGAATATCCTCCACAAATTTCTCTAACATGCTATGTTTTCCCAACATTCACACTTGTAATCAAATGGATCAGGTAGGTGAACATACAAGTGATTTAATCAAATGGGTGGCGAGGTATAGAAAGAATAATATGATACAATGGATTTTTTGTTAGTTCAAATAATCATGGGTGGAAAAAAATGGTCTCGGTGCTACGTCCGATGGGTTAAATAAGTGAGTGTCATAACAAATTCCTCTAATGGTCAGGAATTCCTCAATCAATACAAATCCATCCATTATGGTGTGGTCCCAATGGTCCAACGATGGTATTTCCATCAATAATTGTGTTTCTATTTGTTCTGGAGCATTATTCTAACGGTTGGGGTGCCTACAACGATCATATAGCTTTGTCGTGGTGAATTCCCATTCTGCGTGGTTCTGCTATTCTGGTGAGGTTCAAGTTCTGCAGATCTGCCTCCTGTGAAGTCTTTTCTGGAACTTCTTGTAACTTAGCTTTCTTTCTATTGAGCTTCCTGTCCTTTTTTCCAATGACTCGAGATTCTCTAATAATTTTTGGAATCCTCTTCCCCTTTGTATTCTTATTCTCTCCTGGTGAAATAAATTCACACTGTTGATGCACTCTTATAGATTTTGCAGTTAATGTCCCTTATCTTACTATTTTCGGAGTGGCTATACTTCTTTCTTGCATGGACAGGTTATTTAAGCCTTCCCATGTTCTTTCAACTTCTACATCTAATTATTTGCTCCTCTATTGCTTCAACTTATCCTCTTGTTCTTCTATTAGTCACTCTATTTTTCTGGCTATGAAGTCTCTTAGTTCTTGCTTTTTTTGTTCTGTAGCTTCCTCCTTTGCTTTCCTTTTGATTTGATCCTTCTCAATCCAAGTCTTTCCTAATAAAATTGGAAAAGGGGTGTTGTTCTCAACAAACCCGATAACTTTGAAGTCCTCTTATGTCGATTTTACATGAGCAATCATAGTTATGTTAGTAACTCTTCCACATAGGGTTATCATCTTTCCTTTGAACAAGCCTATCCTTCCCAAAGAAGGTATCATAGCAGGATTTCCCAAAATTACCCAAGTGTATTCTGGCATAATGTTCACATGTGTTTCTTCATCCAATACATTGTCTATGTTGAAGTCTTCTATTCTTGTGACTATGCATTGTTTTTCTTTCAAGATCTCTGACAAACTGACATCCTTGTGGTCATTCATTGCTTCTTTAAACTATACTAACATAGTCCAAGATTTCTCTGATTCTTTCTCTTTTTGGTTCTCTAACAGATCCTTAGTTTCTTGACCTTCTTTATAGTTTTCTTGTATCATGTTCATCTTTTCAATTTTAGAAAAATGCTTGGACAATCCTCAACCTTATGAACAATAAATTTACAACAAATACAAATAGTACCTATACCAGGGCATTCCATAGCAAGATGTCCTGATCTTCTGCAATCATAACACAATGTCAATCCTCTCCTTCTTTTAAACGATCCTCAGCCTCTCCTGTACTACACACTGGGATCACAATGTTGGACATGTAATCTGCAAAAAATATTTCTAGGTTCCTGCATCCACTTATTATTCCAACAATTCTTTTATGCATAGGAATAACATATTTTTCTCTATTTATATCAAATTTATTTAGATCAACTCTTTCTTCTAACTGCGCCCTAACATTCAAGCTAGAACAAAATCTATCATACATACCTAGATTCATACTTTCAAAGCAAAAATTTCCACTTATCTTACCTTTACCAGATCACAAAGCTTTAAGATCTTACCTCTTTATTTTAGATCCAGTTTCTTTCTTAGCACAAAGCTTCGTAAGTCAAGTACAATATTGCACACTACAAAAAAACATCTATGCACATAACTTTCTCTTTTCCTCATCTCCCAAAAATCACAGTTTCAGGTCTTGGCAACAGAACCATTTGTTCACACAGGGGTAGACCCAGGGTTCAACGCTTCAACAACACACCAACAAAACCCTAACTACTAGTCCTTTCGACAACACCTGCGAAGCAAATGAAGTCTCACCTGAGGTAGAGGTAGGGGGGGCTGCAGGACTCAAGTGTCTACAAACAATCTAGGACACAAATCCATGATTACAATACTTAACAAAGCCTTTAAACAACAATATGCATTAGTTCTTCAATCTCATTCACATCGTAGATAAAACCCTTATTACAGATCAACGTAGTAACCATAAAGATCAAGTACTTTCATTCACTTAGCACATAGAATTATCTTATATCTACCATTCATTCATATTTAATAACTAATCAACAACATCAGATCCATTCATCATACATTATAACAACAACACTAAGAAGATAAACACATAAATAACATCACACAAAGCACATCAATACACATGACATATGTGGCTCACCCCAGTGTGGGGCTACATCCACCAACTACTTATTCTTCTTTATTAGTCTTCAATATTCTACATTCATCTACTCATGTGCACAAAGCCACAGATCCAACTCCATTGAGGACAAGAGATCTGTGCACAACATGCCAGATCCTCCTTCCCAGAATCAGGTCAAGGCACAGAACCAACTCCTTACTAGCATAGAGCCTTACTTTACACAGTCTGTCTACACAAATCAACTTTCAACCTCTTGCACTAATCCAAAATACTATGCACATAGCCAATCAATCCTTATCGATCTACTTCTTAAATCGCTTGTACTAAGATTCCACTTAGCACATAACTTCTTACGCCCCCTTTTACTACATCGCTTAGATACTTATTTATACATTTACAAAGAGGCCTAAACATGGGTAAACCCATGGGATGACATCCCTTAACCTGTTACATAAACCCTAAAATCCTTTGTTGGGTCCATGAGCCCGCAAAATAATCGAGATCCTATGATCTCATCTTTGTCTGGGTGCTCCATCTTCGACCATCCTGTCGAAGTCTCAAAAGTGGTCAAACATGACCAATGTTTCCTCAAAAATTGGTCATGGGCCAACACTAAGTCTCAAGAAAGAGTGAATGGATCATAAGTGGAGAGAAATGAGCTCCAGGAGAGCTATGTGTCAATCATGTCACATGCAAATATATGTGGGGAAAATAGTATGGTTTCTCGTCCTTCCCCATTCACCTACACATATTTCGACAATCACTCTCACTCAACATTCACACAACCAGCCATTGACTCCATCAATCAAAAGTCTCCCTACCTCACGCACACGTTCAACAACAATCACATACATTACCTGTTATGCATAGTGCACCTGTACTTTTCCTGAGCCTGTACCGTGCCTTAATCAATTGTTGTGCTTCCATCTACTATTCCATACCTAAACTCTATTGATTCCTTAGTTGAATGTTGTTGTCTTCACCATTACCTGTAAATGGTTGATTTAAGTGTTGGATTGAAGAGGTAGGTTTTCAGGCCCATGGATTGAAGAGGCGATTTGTCAGGCCTATGAGAATATCTCTCCAAGTGAGAGAGTTGGTTGGGGAAGTGATTTTCCTGAGGGAGCCCAATTGCAGCTATAGTTCTCTGAGAATTCTTGTATGGCCTATTGTTGAAGCCTTGGAAGGGAAGTAGGGTAGCCAAAGGACTATTGAGCAGAGAATGGGAACACTTCCTGGGGTGGGACATGCATGTGCGGAATGAGAGATTGTAGGTTATTAGTTAAGTAGGCTCCTAGAATGAGATCCTTCCTCTTGTATGATTTGTCTATTCCTAACTAGGAATCCCTTTACCCGGGTGGAATTTAGTCCTAGATCTTGGGTGACCCACTGTTGAGAGTGATGAGCAGCATGGCCTAAGGCTGGGAGGATCGTGGGTGACCCACTGTTGAGAGTGATGATCAACGTGGCCTAAGACTGGGAGGATCGTGGAAGGTCTACACATAGTTGGTGATCAATTATGTGTTCCATTGCATGTTGTGTATGATATATGTGTTATATTTATGGGTATTTCCTATGTATGCTACATGTATATGTTTACTGTTATTTTTGCATGAATTTGTGTATCAACAATATGTAATTGTCTTCTTAAGTTTTACCTATATTAAGTTATGCAATATTTTATGTGTCACATAGCCCGACAAGTCTATGGCTGGGTATGTTACAATTTGAATATCAAAAATGGCCTAGCCTGGGGGACGAGGATGTTACAATCTGGTATCAGAGCTCCATTTTTAAACACTAATCTTGGATGGGACGTATAATTAGAAATTGGATCAAAATTTTCAGAGTGAGTTGTTGTCAAAATTGACAAAATTTGACTTTCACAACATCCATGAGTGCTAAGAGGGCATTGAGAACACACCTTAGTGATGTTTGAAAGCTTAGGAGGTATAGTGGTTCAAGAAATCCAACAGAGGAAAGAACCCACAAAAACCATGGTTTTGGGTCATCAAAGTTAGATTTGGGCGATAGGATTTGTTTAGGAGAAGGTATATCCTTCACAACCATCATATCTAGGAAAGGAGCATGAAGGTTAACCTTCAAGTCTTTCATACTTTGTTCCTTCCAAAAATTTTAATATTGTGACAAAAGGAGGAAAAATCCCCGAAGATTCAAAGTCTCAGAGTAGATATACATCATAGATTGTTTGGGAGAAGGAAGACTTTTGGATCCCCCATGTTTGTTCGGGAGTTCGGCATGGGGAAATCTAGTTGTGGATGCATAGAGTGGAGTTTTCCCTGAAGTTCCAAAGTCTGAAACCAATCTGAACCATTCATTGTCAAAGACACGTGTCTACAGATTAGAAAGTGTTTGGAATATTAGAATTCGACATTTCAGGGATGGGGTAATTTTCAATTGAAAAATCCTCCAAAGCGCAAAGTTTTGAAGTCTCGGAGCCTCGAAGTTCCGGGGAACACCTATTTGAAAGTTCAGTGTTCGATTGTTTTGATATGCTCTATTGTAGGATTCTCTAAAGTCACAAAGAACCAAAGTGATGCAACATGATGACATCACCTGGAGTGAAGTGGAATTGATCAAGGGTTCATAATCTTGGTGATCGAGAGTTTTTAAGTGTGTAGATGAGAATTTTTTTGAAGTCTCAGAACCCCAAAGTTATGAAGTTCTAGGAAAAAACTGTTCAGATGTTCAGAATTTAGGATTTATCAAGTATGTGGGTGTAAAATATTCTAAAGCCTGAAGTGTTGAATTCCTAGAATGTTGGAGTGATGTAGCATGAAGACGTCACTTAGAGTGACGTGGACCTATTCAAAAGTTCATCGTTTGGGAGTTTTGAAGGATATTATAGAAGAAACGTTCAAATCCCAAAGTTCCCAAGTCACGAAGCACCGAAGTGACGTTGATGATGTCACCTAGGGTGACGTGGACACACTTTATGCTTTCCACATGTCATCGTGTTTCATGTTTTTCAAGGAATTTTTGTTCCAATTGGAACTCGACATGAGTCCCTTGTCAAATTGGGCCACGTGTCATCACCTTATTTCTTCCACTTATCACCCTATGGTGCATGATTGTTGTTGAGACTTTGTAAGTTTGGAGATTCGACATTCAGGAAAATTGGGGTAGGTGGTTGCAAGAACCTCCGAAGCATGAAGCCCCAAAGAACTTATCTGGGTGTTCTCCAGTTCGACGTTTGGAGAAAAAATGGTATGATGAAGGTAAAACCTATAAATATTGAAGTTTTGAACTTTCAAATCTCTGAAGTAGCAAATCCCTGAAGTGCCAAAGCTATGAATATGTACTCTATAAGTGGTTCACCAGTTCGACGTTCGGGAGGAATAAGGCACAATGTAGTAAGAGCCTCTGAAGCCAATATTTTTATAGCCCTAAAGCACTGAAGCTTCAGATGAGTGCATATTAGATAATCACTTGGACATAGCCCTTGGTCATATTAGACTTCGGTTGAAGTAAAAGAGGGCTAGTGTCAAATTTTTGTTTTCAAATAAATTTTTTTAGATATCCATAACCGTTGGAAGCAGGCCGAATCAAAAAGAAAGGATATTTCAGGAAGAAATCCATGAAAGAGGAAATCAAAACCTGGAAGGAAAAGAAGCATGCATGCATGCATGGAAGGCCTAATGATGCTAGGGTTAGGGTTTTTGTGATACATTGTAATGGTTGGTGAGCCAAAAATATAAATAAGTAGTACTTAGGAGAGTAAGGGGGGCACACAAGAGAAGAAATAGACAAGAGACAAGAGGCTAATAGAGAGAGAGAGAGAGAGAGAGGAAGGGTATTGTAAGAACTATAAGAATCATTAATTTGGTGAGATAAGGAGGAAATGAGTGACTTGATCCTGAGGGTTAGATCGTAGGATGAGGAGTCTAGTGCGATCTAGTCAGCCTCATAGGAGTCAAGGAGCCACTGTGCAGAGTGATAACTAAGAATGTAAACACATGTGGTGTGATATCGTTTCGAACCATAATAAAATCCTAAGAGCCAGATATTTGTGGACATAGCCTAGGAGGGACTGAACCACGATAACACTGTGTTGTGAGATTGAATGAATATGTCTTTGTGTATGATTAATTGACGAATTTTGAATGAATGAATTGATTAAGTAGATATGATATTTTACATGCATACGTAGAATAAATGTTATAAAAGAATGCTAAATAAACTAGATAAAGGGTGTGACATACAAGCACAAATCTCGCTCAGTACCAGGTTGCAAACAACTGAGTATTAAAGCCACCCATAAGAGCTATCTTGAGTGAGACTGCACAGTGCACTCTATGTACTGTGTTGCCTTCTGGGTAACCAGAGGGGCCGATAGTCTTAAGGGATCTTTTTGGAAGCTTCTTGGTTATTAACTGGGGTCAATCTGTGATGGTAAATGGATAAAGGGAAAAGGGAAAAACCAAAAAATGTTTCTATTGTCATTTTATTGCAAGGCAATTAGATTGAGTACATGAGATCTATGAAAGGAATGTCAAAAGAATACCAGATCAGATGACAAAAAGGTGAGATAATGTGCTTCTAGAAGGGGATGTTGAGACCATGGAATCCCACAATGGTTGAAATCAAAAGATGGATGAAGAATAAGAAGCTAGAGTTCATGCAAAAAGATAACATAAACCCCAAGTTAACACCACGCAAGTATCTAGACAAATATGTATTCACCAACTTGCATGAAGTATTTTTTTGTGATTTCCCACACATAATGTGGCAGTGGATCAAAATATTGAAAGACAACCATCTGAAAAATTGAATCAAATAGCTAGAATGGAATCTCGAAGAGATCGCACAACTACAATGCATTGATAACAAATTCACGCACGTAGTATATTTTTTTCTCGACAGTATTGTAGCAGGCCTTATAACAGAATTTGCAGTAGATACCACGAAGTCATATAGCGCAATAGAGAAATAGTTTTTATGTGGCCCTCGAGGAAGGTATATTATATCATTGTATACTTCTATTAATATATTTATCTATAACAAAGGTGTAATGACAATGGATTCAGACATATAAATTTCCTTGTGTGCATGGGGGAAGGGGGCAAGCACTGATAAACAAAGGAGAAATGGAAGGAGAAGGGGATAATGTAAAGGAGGAACCCTTGGACCCAATAATGATGGACAATGACTAGATCAAGAGGATCATGGCGACAACTGGAAGGATGCGCAGTGGAGAACCCTACTAATACAATGTGAACACCAAGAAGAGAGTCGTAGCCGCAAGGGAAGGCTTGGAAAGTGATGAAGAGGAGCTAGAGGATCTTCGGGATGTGGAGAATATTGAGGAAATCCTACGCATGAAATATGATAGGAAAATGAGAGGTCCAAGAGTAGGAATAGAAGGCAAAAATCCTATCCATATTAATGTCAGTGTGGAACCCATAAACCCATGTTCGACTAACACACCAAAAGGAACACCACCATTTAGACAACTAAATTTCGGGAGAAGGAAGACAACAAGAAGTACATCTACACAAGGAAAAACAACTGGGGGAGCTAGTTCAAGAAGCATTAGTCAAGTATCTACATCATGTGGAGGTATTAGTTCAACATTCAGAATGGCAGGACATGATTCCACCATCACGTTACCATAATTCAAAGGAGAAGCATCGGAGGACCTGGAAAAGAAAATGTTTATCTGTGAAAATATTTGAGAAGAAAAACATATCACAGACGAGTAAACTAAACTTGCACAATTAGATACCACACTAAGGGATCACGCACTATATTGGTATATGATTTTATCCACAAAACATATTCCAGGAAAAACCAGAACGACTGGGGATATCAAGAAGTTGTTGATAAATGAGTTTTATAAGCCAATTTCAAAGGACCAATACATGAATGAGATGATAGAAATTAGACAGAAACCAAGATAATTTGTATGGGAGATTGACCAGAGATTAAAGCGACTGAAAGGAAAACTGAAATATCTCATGAAAAATACGAAACATGGGCACTTGCTCATCAATTCACTATTACCACACTTGAAATATCCACTGTGACAACTGGATTTTCAGATGTAGTAGAGGCTCTGTAGGCATCCTTGCAACTAGAAGAAAGCCAATATCAGAATACAGATCCATCCATCGAGGAGCTAAAGGAGGATTTGAAGAACTTAACTTTCTAACTAAAATAGAACAAAAGTAAGGACAAAAGAGAAGTTGTTTGGTGTACCACATGCAAGACAGAAGGACACCATAAGAATGAATGTCCAAGATTCATGCAATACATGGTAGTAGGAATTTCAAATCCATTACCAATAACAGGAATATGGTGTGAAATCTATAAGAAACAAGGCCACGATCCATATCACTTTCCAATGATGCAGAAGTACCAAACAGTCCCAAAGAGCTCATATTGCAACTTTTGAAAGTCAGTAGGCCATGATGATAAAGACTATAGAACCATGGAGTTGATGAGAGAGAGGACATCAGATGCCTATAGGGTGCAGGAAGAAATGATGATCGAGAAAGCCACGCCTTAGTTTAACTAAGTACCATCTGCATACAACACTCTGCAACAACATTATAATACTGCACAACAACCATATAACACAGCGCAACCACAGTACTACACAACTCATCCCCACTACAATACCACACTATATAACCAGGTGCCTCAGTATAACGTGTCGCGAGTGGATTGAGCTAGCTACAAAGGCAAAGGAGGAGCAAGAGGAGGATTTGGAAGAGGTAGAGGACCAGTGGTATGTCACAACTGTCAACAACCAAGACACTATGCAAGAGAATTTCCACTTCCACCAGTGACTTGTAGGTATTGTCGTGCATTGGATCATGACATAGAAGAATGTCCTACATTATTATGAAAGATCCCATAAAAGAGGAATCAAAAAATCAGAATGTTCAATGGATATCAGCAGAAGCAAGGGATGAAGGAAGAAACATCAAGATAGTTACATGCAGAGGAGATAAAATAGGAAACGATGGAGCACGACTAATGCAAATACAAGACCAATGGGTGAAGAAGAATGTCAAACCAAGGAAGAAATTTGACACATATAACAAGAAGGGGATATTTAAGAAAGAAAAACAAGAATTTTTTAATCCTAACATTGCGTCGACCTCAACTGCGCAACATAGTAAAGAAGTATTGGAGTACGAGATGCCTCCATCGTTGGATCATACTAAAGAAATGAATCCCCTGGGATAAGTAAGTACAATCAAAGGATTTTTTCAATCATGTGTAAAATTACTAAATGATCCATCCTCTATCAAAGTATTACACAATATGCTAGAAAGATGTAGCATAGAGATAGAAGGAAAGCTATAATAGAAAATAGTTAATCACCTACATACAAGAAGAATAACAAGTAGGGAGTTTAGGATGAATGCCAACACTAGATATTTCAACATGGGAGATATCATACTAGATCTAGGATCCAAAGTCAATGTATTACCCAAGAAGGCATGACAATGTATGCAAGAGCCCACATTAGGATATTCACCCATTCAGTTGAAACTAGAAAACCAACACAGAGTTCTACCAATTGGAAGACTAAAAGGAGTGACAGTAGACCTGGATGGAGTGCATACTAAAGTTGACTTCGAAGTAATAGAGGTAGTGGATAGAACAACAACTTACCCAACATTACTGGGATTGGATTGGGTGTTTGACAATAAGACGATAATAAACTTGAACACATGAAAAATGACTTTCAAGTCAGGAGAATATAGGGTCATTGCACCATTATACCCATCAAAAGAGGAAAGGTTCGTAGAGCCTACTTTCTTAGACTTGGAGGAAATTAAACAATTGTACAGAACAACTACACGAGATGAGGATTACATAAACCCAACTGCAGATGGGATACTTAGTTGGCAGAGCATCGCCTCGTGTGCATCAGACTCAAATATGAGTTTAAAGAACTTGAAAGAGAGGCTACATGAAGTTTCCACAAGAATATGCACAAGAATAGACCGCGTAGTAAGATGGGTAGGTATCGAGATAAGGAATCCACCCAGCTTCCATAGGGTAAATGATTTAGAATCATTCTTGACATGTTACAAAGATGAAGTGTTAGAAAATCAGAGACTCTTAGCAGTAGATATAACACTGAAGGCCACACCTGCAAGATGGTGAGATGCACACAAATAAGCAATGAAGGATTGGTACCAATGTAAGTAGTTACTACACATTAGTTTTGGCACAGAACAAAGAAGAAACCGGCAGTAGAAACCAGTGGAACAGTTGGAGAAGTGCAGAGCATTGTGGAAAATGACATCCCTAGAGGAATTGCCTCATCATTTCGTACACACATTAGAAGGCATCCCAATGAACTGGTATATAGACCAGGAACTGGGTAGAGGAACTATGAGATGGACAGTACTACAACATAACTTTACAGTCACTTTCTCATTTACGCATGAGAACCTCAACATAGATGCAACACTGAAAAAATAAGAGGGGTGATATTTATTAAGGAACCATAAGTTGAACTCATAACAGAAGAACAACAATATAATAGATAGACAGTGAAAGAACTATTGTCATGCTACCATGTGCAAGAAGAAGTTCTAGATGAAGACGATCCACACGATATTCATATTGAGGAAGTTGAAGGCAAAAGAGAAGTGGAAGGTCCACCTATAGAATCATAAGTCATTGTTTCACCGATCAATGTGAAGAAAGTCAACATTGGGACAATTGAGAATCCCAAAATGGCCAAGATTGGAGACTACTGGGATGAGAAAACAATGGAAATCATAATAGAGTTATTGTGCGAGTACAAAGACCTGTTCCCCACAATGTTCATGTAAATGAAGGGCATAGCAGGAGAGCTAGGTGAAATGAAGATACCAATTAGAGTTGAGGCAAGACTAATCAGACAATGAACATACAGACTAAATCCAATATAGAAGGAAAAAGTGGGTGAATTTCATGATCATGATTTCGAGTGGATGGAAGACCTTTGGGAATATCTTCAAATACTTTGGAATTCTTATCAATGATCCCTTGGAGATATTGAGGAATAGATGGCTTAGATGTTTTAAAATCTAGTGAGAATAGTTGTGGAATGACACCTTGATGCCCCCTTTTCAATAATTTTGCCATTCCATTAGAGCTTATCACCTTACCGGGTTTCCCTATGATACCTCTTAACTAAATTTCTTTTCCTTCCAATGAAAATTTCATGAAAAGTTCTTGAAAATTAAAACCCACTATTCCTAATGATTGTAACCATTGGATTCCTTGTACAACATCTACACCACCCATGGGTATAGAAATCATTGGACTATTCATTACATATTCCCCCATAGTAAGATTGATCTTATTTATCTGTAATCATTACTTGAAACTCTGGCATTAGATATACAAAGAAATTGATAGCTTTGGCTAATTTATAGTGAATGAAATTATTAGTACTTCCAGAATCAATTAGGACTATTAACTTTTTCCTTTTGATGTATCCTTCGATCTTGAGGGTTTGAGGAGTGCTAATTCTAGCCAATGCATTACACGATATCATGGGAGTCAACTCTTCAGAAGAAATTGCTTCTACGTTTTCATCTTGAGATGTTTCTTGTTCTTGTTATTCTTCCTCTTCACAATCTATGTAGAATAGTTTCTTCTCACCACACTTATGTCCCTTATTGTACTTGTTGTCACAATTAAAGCATAAAACTTTTTCTTTTCTTTCCTTCAATTGTTGAGGTGTCAAACTTGTAGGTTGAGGTGTTTTAGAAGAAGGATCATTGTTCTCTCTATAGATGTTAGGATTGGTCCTTCTAGTAGCCATAGACATATTTTTACTTTCAACATTTCTTGCCACCTTAAATGCATTCTCCAATGATTTGGGTTCCCAAAGGAGAACCTCATGTTGAATGTTATCCTTTAAAGTTCCTATGAATACACCAATCAAGTGCTCATCTGGAATATCGGTTACCTTTATATTCAATCTTTGGAAGTTCTCAATGTGCTCGGTAACTAAACCCTTTTGCTTGAGATTTATCAATTGGCTAAAGAAGGTATTGCTCCTTGTATCCTCATAGTGTGCTATCATTTATTCCGTGAAAATTTTCTAAGTGACCAGTAATTTGCAAGAACAAAGCCATCGATACCATACAAATTGATTAGGTCCTAAATATAAATAAGCAATTCATACCTTTTGTGTATGTGGCACATTATGTAGATCAAAGAATTGCTCCATATGAAGTATCCATGTGATTGGGTGCTTTCCATCAAACTTCCCCATATCGATCTTAGGAACATGGTTGGTATTCAACTCAAAGATGGAGTTTATCCATTCTTGATTCACCTTCCTTGTGTCCTCATCATGAATTCCATGGGATGCATTTTCACTTTCAGGTGTCTTCTCTTTTATGAAATTTTTCAATACTTCTATGATCTCCTCTTTTAAACCGTCCATCTTTGCCTCCAACATAGCTTCCATCTCTTGTATTTCATATTTTGTTACTATCCTCTTTTGTAAATTATTTATGTCCCTACGCATTTCTTCACCTTTATCAAGAGTTCACGTAGGATTGTCTGGAGGCTTATTTGGTGTAGAAGTTCCCTTTATGGGTGGCATGTTGGCCAAGTATCACTTTTGAACCTTGATTTTGAGGTGGTTCTGCTAGACAATCTTTATTCTGTTGTGTCTCCCAAGTTTCGGCCCTTTTGGGTATGAAACTTTATTTTCTGTAGTTTTCTGATACTTATTCTCTACAATGGCATAGGTCTGATCAAAATTGGATGTGCCAAGTGGAATTTACGGTAACTTCCACACAACTTGCCGCTTTTTTTCCTTTCCAAGAGATCTCACTTGTATAGCGTGCCCCGCACAAAATAATTGATATAAAATTTTGAAACTCATACCAGAAATACTATAAACTATCCACAATCTAATGAAACTAGTCCCACTCAATTTGGATACTCTAGGAAGAATTTATTATTGTTTTACCTGGAACACCTTCTTGAGAATAGTCAATAGGACTAGTCAGATACCCTATCTTACACAGGGTGTATCTACAAATTTAAGATGACCCAGAAGCTGAAATTTTTATCGTAGATACCTTACTGATTTCTGTGAATATCCTCTAGATTTTAGGGTCTGAAACGTTACATAAAAAATTTTATAGTGAAAATTCTGTAATGACTCAGTTCAGGATCATTCCAGAACCTTATCTTGTACAGGTTGTATCTCTGAAAGTATAAGGCTTCAGGAGATGAAATTTTAACCCAACATACCTTGGTCTATATAATAAATATCGTCCAAGACGTTCCTTCTGAAATGTTGTATAAAAATATTTATAGCAAAAATACCAAGGTGTCTCAGATGTAGCAGAGAAACCCCAAGACCTTGAGCTCTGATACCATATGTTAAGAACCAAATTCAATATAGAATAGAAAAACTTCATAAAAATTACTCAATGCATTGAAAAATAGATAATATTAGATAATAAGCCTCCTCGAGGGGGAAACCTCCTCTTACCCCACTTAAATGTTCAAGTACAANATGATTCCAAATGAAAATGTCTCCTTGGTATATATAGGAGACTAGGAGGTATAATTACAACTAATGGAATAAATCCGACATAAATAAAATAACATTACTAATCTAATATTCCCCAATTAAGGGGTCATGAGCCAATATTAGGTTTTAACCGTTGGTAAACTGATTAGAAGGGATGAGATACCCCTACTACCATAGGTAACTTTGCAGGTATTCAAAAAATGGGCAATAGATTTCGTGACGCCAATTCACCAACCAGAAAAATGTAGAAATTTCAATAAAAATTAAGTATTTCCTGTGATTCTCCTGATCTAACAATTATATGCCACTATTAAATATATAATCACTTCTACTAATATTCTTGCAGGAAATTAAACCACTATCAAAAAGTCAAATATCAAGAACACATAACACAGAAGTTTTTCCGGGAAAGCATAAAGATAAAAATCCCACTATCATATATTATGTATATCATGGATCATGAAACAATATCATACAAAAATATAATCCAAGAGCTCTCAGTACAATACAATCGTCTCACACTATCATACAAAACTTAGCAAATACATATGCCAATTTCTGGCTTCAGATAACCTGCCTCCACTACACAATCCCTGCAATTAGAATTCTCAAAATTGATTTCGAATTGCCTAGTTTTCACATGTTCATAATCATATCCACTGCATGTGTGATTGCATGAGTGCACTTCACTCAAATCACAACCGATAGCCAAACTGTCCCTTTCACTTGTTATCTCAATTGGGTCTTCGCTAGATCTGACATGCATGTAGTTAACTATGGTGAATCTTCAGTTGCATGTGAGTTCACTAATTGTGAATTAATGAATAATTAATTCACTAAACTCTCACTAGTGCAAGTTTAGTTACAACTAGTACAACTAAGCTTAACTCACTTAACTACACTTATAATTCTGTTACAACTCCAAATCACTCAGTTATAAATGAGATAATAGATTAATATTTATTATCCAATTTATTTAAGGGAAAAATAAATTAGACACATGTTTCTTTTTTACTTTTCAACACTTCCTCTCAACAAGAAAGGGATTATCCTTCACCCCAATCCTATCTCTATAATATTCGAATTTTCTCCTGGTGAGCGCCTTCGTCAGAATGTCTGCATCCTGATCTTTCATAGGAATGTATTGAAGCAACATGATCTTCCATTGCACACAATCTCTGATATGATGATATCGGATATCTATATTCTTAGATATATCATGAAACATAGGATTAATTGAGATTTTAATGCAACTTTGATTATCACAATAAATCACTGTCAGATCTAAATGAGAACCAAACAAACCAATCAAGATCTTCCTCATCCAGATAGCCTCACATGCAACTTGACTTGCTTCCATGTATTTTTCTTCTAGTGAACTGAGTTCCATGGATCTTTGTTTCCTTTTGTACCAAGAAACAATGGTAGATCCGATACTAAATATCCCCCCCGATGTGCTCTTTTTGTCCATTGGGTTGACCACCCAATCTGCATCCGTGAAGCCATGCAACTTCACCTCATCCATATGTCTGTACCATAATCCATACTCAAATGTTCCCTTCAGATATCTCAGGACATGCTTATCCACCTTCCAAAAGAGTTTGGTAGGCTTAACCATCACTTGGCTTAGCTGGTTAACCACATAGTAAAATGTCCAGTCTTGTGTTCACTAAATACATTAGAGAACCTACTAATTGTCGATATACAGTAGCATCCACTAACTCTCCATAAGTAGCATCCTCTTTCCTCCAGTTTCCTAGAAGAGGAGTATCCATGGGTTTGCATCGTTCCATGTGAAACTTACCTAGTATCTCCCTTGCATACTTGCCTTGAGACACAAAAAGTTCACCATCTTGCTACCATATTTGCAATCCAAGGAAATAATGAAGAAGGCCCAAACAATTCATCTTGAACTCGTTTGCAAGGTCATCCTTGCATGAGTGTATCAAATGCTCATCACCAGTCAGTATTAAATCATCAACATAAAGAACAATGATTAAGATCTTACCCTCCACCAAAATTTGGTATAGGTTTCCATCCGCTTCACTTTTGGTGAAGCCCAATCCAGTGAAATAGTTGTCTATCTGAGTGTACCAAGCACGGGGTGCTTACTTCAGCCCATACAGTGCTCTCTTGAGTCTGCACACATGCAACTCCCTGTCAAAGGTCTCAAAACCTTCTGGCTACTCAATGTACACTTCTCCCTCAATGATCTCATTGAGGAATGTAGTTTTTACATCCATCTGATGAATGTGCCAGCCCATCTATGCTGAGAGTGCAAGTATGGATCTTATGGAAGAGTACCTTGCGACAAGTGCAAAGGTCTCATCATAATCTATCCCCTCGATCTGTGAGAATCCCCGGGCCACAAACCTGGCCTTGTATTTTTCCACACTCCCATCAGCAACTTTCTTTACCTTGTAGATCCATCTCGAACCTACCATTGATTTGTCGACCAGTCTTGGGACAATTTCCCATGCACTATTTTTGACAATGGAGTAATACTCCTCTACCATAGCATCAACCCAAGTGGGATCCTGCACTACTTCTTTAAAGGAAGATGGTTCAGTCACAATATATTTGGTCATGAGAGCCATGTATCCATCAAATCAATCAGGAGATTATCTCTGTCTACACTGTGAAGTAGGGGCTCCTACATTCTGTGCAACATATAGTCTCAATCTATTAGCTTCCGTGGTGTGCTTTCTGCCATTTCTGATGGATGGCTCTGCATGAGTGGTTTCCTCAACTACATGAACCTCCTCATGTGGTTGATCCACATCTTGAGACTCATATTTGGGAAACAATAGTTCCTCTTCTGCATGCAAGTCTATCTCCCTCTCAAGCGACAACCACAGAGCTTTCCCCTCATCAAATTTTATATCTCATCGCATAACAGTCATATTACTGTACGACAAATACACACGATAATTATCGGGTGTTTCTGTGAACCCCACAAATATCCACACTTCAGCAGTCGGTTCCATCTTCTTCCTGGAATCCTTGGTCACATGCACATAAACAAATGAGCCAAAAATTTTAAAATAAGAAACATCAGGTTTCTTACCATTGAAATCTTCTTCAGGTGTACTCATGCCAAGTACTCTATGAGGAAAATGATTTTGCACATAAACCATAGTATTGCATGCTTCTGCCCACAAATGAATTGGTACACCCTGATCATGCAACATCACTCGTGCTACACCCACGATCGTTCTGTTCTTCCTCTTCATGATCCCATTTTTCTGTGGGTTATGAGGCACTATGAGTTCTCTTCAAATTCCTTCTCTGCTATAGAAGTGATGATGTAGACCCCCGACCCTCAGGCTGAGATCTGCACAGGATCAATCTTCTTCAAATCTGCAGAACTAAAATAGTTCTTTTGGGCCCTCACTGGAACCCCACAAATCCGACCCATAGGTATTTTACGAAAACCTACCCTGCGCAACTTAACACCAGGCGCGAGCCTTACATTTCCATATGACCCCAACTAGCCTCAACACAAATGCCTTTCACAATTTGTGAGCTCGTGGGTCGATGACCCTCGACTCCTCTTTCCCAAACCTTCGATACCCGAGATGACGATACAGGTATGGTTCCTCCTTTTTAGTGCCTCCCACACATAACCACCAGCTAGGGATAAGTTGTTAGCACTACTCGCAACTCGTGATTATGCAAGTTGGAGTGTTGAGCACTCGTGTTCCTCTTTTTCGAATCCACGAGACACGATAAGTTGACAATGAGTTGACTCCTTTCCCAGGTGACGTGTGTCCACCACCTATCACCCACTTCCACCTTTTTCTGGGCACTTGTTGTTATGCCACCTGTCAATCACATGGTCCCCACCTAACAGATGTGCCACATGTTCACACAATCCTCAACGCTTGGCACTTCACAACTTCTACAGTCGAAATCCAATTCTTTCAACCCCCGAGTTCACGATACGTGAAACCACGCGGAGGTTCTGATCAAACGGTTCTCCCATGGATTGGATCCATCGGTTTGGATCTCCTTCCCTACTCCTTGCAACTCAGAACTTTGCACAAACCAAGAATTTGGTCTGGCCTCCAACCTCATGAACCCTAAGTTCGTGAAATGATCCAACAACGTGGGTTGAAACGAGATCAACGGCTCATATCGATCCTCGCATCCTGGGTAATGGGTTTCACCGGCCTCTAACAACCTTGCAACTCTGCAAGATCCAATGAATCTCGCAACTTTGCCACTTACTTCATGAATCCCTCCCACCATCCATATGGCTCCACTGGATCCTATGGTCCTCTTAAATTCACCATCTTTCCACAGAGAATTTTGACCATCCGATTCACTCCTCAATGGTTTCTGCCCAATGAATAAGGGTTCTCCCTCCTCAACTTAATTTCCATGCAATGGTTTTGATCTTCGTCTCCCTTTGAAGTGGTTCAATATCCATCTTCATTTGAAGTCTTCAAAGGTGTTATCCCTCCTGAACTTTCACTTGCAAACTCAAGTCTTTTAAAAGGAATCATGCTCGCACTCCTTGTGGCAAACTTTCAAATAACCTCTGGTTATTTGAATCTTTGACCCTGTGCACTCTTTGCAACAGTAGTCCTTCAACCTTATCCTTAGTTGATAAATTATAAGGCTTCAACCAGCCTGCGCACACCTTGCATGACTTTGTGCTTCACCTGCACTTCTACTAGTACGAGAACAACGATATCTCTCCTGAGCTTTCTGAGATAAAACTCAGACCCTCATCAATGCACACCTTGCGGACGTTCACTACACTCCTTGCAGGAATTCTCAAGAAGAGAAACAATTGAAACTCATTCTTCTCTCCTCTCAGACTTCATACACTCAACATCAAATCATACAAACAATGTAGCATTGAAAAAAATGCATAATAGAGAAACAAAACAACTGTAAACATACCATTTAACTACTATAAACAACAAGCATCATAACACCTTGAAAATTGAGTCAAAGATTCATATATTAACTCAAGTGTTCTTGTACATGGGTTCTTCTCTATAGCTCTCAACTACAACTCTCAATGATGATAATGTTCTCTGTTACAATGATACAAGGGTGAGGGTGTCTATATCCATTTTCCCTCCTTCACTTCTAAACTATCTAATCTAACATTCATATCTACCTACTTTACAGTAACAAACTTAAATGCCTATTACATTCGGCAAATGAGAGTAATCTCTCTAGATCTGTTCATATATCAAGGACATAAATGTAAGTACACTTCCCCTAGTTTATTACATTAATGCTTCAGTTTCAAATTCAAAACATTTTCATAAAGAACATGCTCTTTTTTTCATCTGTGCGTCCAGCGGTTCCTTTGGCTAGGCACGTGCTTTGGATTTGTGCGATGCTCCTGCATCATACTCCCTCGCTTGAAAATTTTCATGAGCTCTTGCATGGACTGTCCATGCTTTTGAATTTCTTCTTCATCCTCCCAATTTCCATCTTCAACTAGATTTCCCTTCCACTTGACCAAGTATTCAAAATACTCCTTTCTCTTGGTCTTTCTACTAATCCGCTTGTCAATTATGTTTTCCATCTGTGGCTTTTCAGCTATAGGCATTTGTTTTGTCCATTGAACCTCTTTTTGTTCCTCCTCTACTCCTACTTCTACAACTTTGTATGGGTACAAGTCCGCGACATTGAATATCAGCGAGATTCCGACCCCATTGGGTAATTCAATCTCATATGCGTTTGCCCCAAATTTCCTTATGACCTTGCACAGTCCAATATTTTCATCTTGAACTTGTTATACGTTCCCCTTGGGAACCTCTCCTTCCTCAGATGTGAAAGAATCAAATCACCAACTTCAAATTGAAGTTCCCTCCTATGTTGATCTTCTCTCGTCTTGTATTCTTGACTGGAATTCTGTAATCGCTCATTGATTTGGATGTGAAGCTCCTTCATTCCTTCTGCAAAGTCCTCTGCACTAGCACTCTTGAAGTCATTTTGTTCTGAATCTTTCAATTCAGAAACTCCCCTTGTCTGCATTCCATATACAATCTAGAATGGACTCTGTCCTATGCTTCTATTGAGTGAACCATTGTAAGCGAATTCCCTCTGTGGAAGAATGTGATCCCACTAACTATGGTGTTCAATCACTAATATCCTTATCAAATCTCCCAAGTTCTTGTTTACGACTTCTATTTGTCCATCCTTCTGAGGATGATACGCTGATCTAAAAGACAAATTTATCCCCAAATTATTCAATAAGGTCCTCCAGAAATGTCCCATGAACTTGGTATCTCGATCAGAAATGATACTCCTTGGCAAGTCATGAAGTCTGATGACTTTCTTGAAAAACAGGCTCGCAATATGAGTTGCGTCACTGGTTTTCTGGCATGGTATGAAATGTGCCATTTTTGAAAATCTGTCAACTACCACAAAGATCGAATCACATCCTCTTTGTGTACTTGGAAGCCCCAATATGAAATCCATGCTCACTGCATCCCACAACCTTTTAGGTATGGGCAATGGTTGGTATAACCCTGTGTTCTGCCTTTTTCCTTTCGTGTGCTGACAAATTCTACACCTGTCCACAAATTTCTTGACATCTGTCCTCATCCCTGGCCAAAAATATGAGCTATTCATCTTTGATAATGTCTTATCATGACCAAAATGTCTGGGAAATCCTCCACTGTGTTTTTCCTTTAGAAAATTCTCCCTGATGGAGCATTTCAGAATACATAGCTAATTTCCCCTGAACAATAATCCATCCTGGATCATGTGTTTAGTCCATTGGATTCTGTCCCTGAGAATTGGATTCTCATATACCTCATATGCCTCCTTGAAGTATGGATCATCTTTGTACATTTATTTGAGGTTATCAAAATCCAAAGTCTTGACTCTGAATTCTTGCATAAGCAAACATTTCCTGCTCAAAGCATCATCAACTTTGTTAGCAGTTCCATAAATATGCTTAGTCACAAAAGTAAAATTTTGCATGAATTCAACCCATTTAGCATGCTTTTGGTTCAACTTCTCTTGTCGAGTCACAAATTTCAAAACATGATTATCGCTATACAAAACAACCTCCTTGGGAACCAAATAATGTCTCCATTTCTTCAATGCTTGTATGATTGCATATAATTCTTTGTCATATGTGGAGTACTTAATCTTTGCTTCATTCAGTTTTTCGTTGAAATATGTGATCGACTTGTCATCTTGGCTCAATACCGCTCCAATTGCAAATCCACTCACGTCACATCTAACCTGGAATGTTTTGCTATAATCTGGCAAAACCAAAATTTGTTGCTCAGTGATCTTCTTCTTCAGCAGATTGAAACTCTTCTCCACTTTCTCTATCCAGTGAAAAGATTTATGTCTTTTCTTCACTGTATCCATCATTGGTGCACTAATTCCACTGAAGTTTCGGATGAATTTCCTGTAGAATCTAGCCAAACCATGGAAGTTTCGAACTTCAAACACACTCTTCGGCGATGGCCAATTCTTAATCGCCTCTATCTTTTCTGGATCCATCTTCAACTCATTTGCAGAGATAAAAAAAACCCAAATAAATGAGTTATGTCCTCATAAATGATGATTTTTTCATATTGATCAGCAATTTCTCTTGCTGTAATCTCCTCATCACTGCAACTAAATGCTTTAAGTGCTCTGCTTCTGTCTTGCTGAAAATCAATATATCGCCAAGATATACAATGACGAATTTCCCTATGCAATCCTTCAGGACTTCATTCATCAACCTCATGAAAGTACTGGGCACATTCGTTAAGCCAAATGGCATGATAAGCCATTCATACATCCCTTCATTCGTCTTGAATGTTGTCTTCCATTCATCACCTTCTCTCATTCTAATTTGATGATACCTGCTTTTCAAATCAATTTTTGAAAAAAATATTGCTCCACTAAGCAATCCATCAATTCATCCATCCTTGGAAATGGAAATCTATATTCGATGGTAATCTTATTGATTTCCCTTGAGTCTGTACACATTCTCTAGCCTCCATATTTCTTCGGGCTGAGCACTGTCAGAAGAATGCATGGACTCAAGCTTTCTCGAATCAATCCTTTGTCCATTAAGTCCTGGACCTGTCTCTTAACTTCTTCATTTTCCTACGGTGTCAATCTGTATGATGCTTTGTTTGGTAAAATGGCTCCAATTATAAGATCGATATGATGACTTATACTCCTGATAGGTGGCAACGAACAAGGTAGTTCGTCCACTACTATATCAACAAACTCTTCCAGCAAATCCTGGATTTCTTCTGGTAAATCATCTATTCTCGTATGTTATAACCCAAAAATGCACCATACAGGTTTACCTGGCATCAGGCCAACTCATGCCTCTTCCTAGCCAAAGCCATGCTGAGTATTTCCTCAAAAAACCACTTAAAACAAACAACCTGCGCCCTAACTTCTCACTGGGCGCAGGCAACCGCTTGTTGTCCTCTCACTGCACGTGGGTATCTGCGGGCTAGCTCAAAACAGCCCGCGAGTACCTAACAATGCAAAAAATCAGGGAAGTTTCCGCCGAGACTCGGGG
>ML778053.1:863226-893998 GCA_009831015.1 Picea engelmannii | reverse complement strand
TCGGCTCTTGTTGCTCCCCCACTGGCTGATTTTTGGACTCTTGAAAATGTGGTGTCCCTATTGTTTGATCTATTTCTTGAAGCTCCTCTTGAACATCTTTTGCATAAATTAACAATTTCATCATATGATTCCTTAGATATGTCTCCTTTTCCAAGCATGTTCAGCATATCTAGACTGTGATCCCTTACTCCTTTTAATAATATAATTTTAAGAATTTCTTTGCTTACATTGCGGTGACTGGATCGTTGTAGATTGTATTGTAGCCTTTCTACAAAGTCCTCCAGATTCTCATCCTCTTTCTGCATCATCTTAAATAGCTCCTCCCTCTTTTCTCTTGTTCGGCAGTAGTCCTGGTATTTGTTCAGGAATTTCTGTTTCATTTGGTCACATGTTGTGATTACATGGCCTCCAAGACTCATAAACCATCTTAGTTCATTTCCTTTTAGTGTTGTTGGAAATAACTTTAATTTTTGAGCATTAGAAACGTAATCATAACTTCTACATAATATATCAAACTCAAAAAGAAATTTGTCAGGATCTTCTGAAGACAAACCATGAAAATTAGGTAATGCTGAGAGTGGAATGTTTTCATGGGGGATACTCCTCTAGGAAGATCGCCAATAGGAAATCCTAATGTGGAGAAAGAGTTTACATCATTTACCTCTCCTTCAGGACCTGCCTGTTCTTTGTGATGCAATTCTTCATTGTACTCATCCATGTTTTCTTCTGACTGCTCCCCTGCTACGCTTGCTCTGTCCTCAATGTTTCCTGCTGGCTTCTGGACTGTCTCAGGACTCCAAACTTCTTTCCTTGCTTCAAAGTTTGCTTGAAATGAAGGCTGGGACTTTTGTTTTCGAAGATTTGGTCATTGAGCAGCAGATTCAGACTTTGATATGATCTCATCAATGTAAGTCTTTCTTCCTCCTTTTCCTTTTACCCTACCACCTGTAGGGTTAGTATCTTTGGGGTTTTTCATCCAATCTTTGTATCTAAAAAATCATAAGTTCTTTTGAAATCTAAAATTACCTTCCCCGGCAACGGCGCCAAAATGTTGATCACTATAATTGCTTAATTAACTCAAACAATCAAGTGCTACATAAATTGTCAACCCAGGGAAGTATGTTTATTTCAAATATAACCACACACTATATATGCTCAATTCCAAAATCAACTTAGAGTTGTAGTAAAGGAAACTATATTAATCACACTTGCCTTGAATGAACTGAAGTTCTGACTTGAATTACAGGAAAGAAACCTACCTATTGCAGATATTTAAAGATTAATCTAAATAATCCTAGATTACATTAAAATAACAACTGCAACAGGAAAGAACAACTATTCTGTAACTAGAGAACACGACCCTTATTCCCAAGTAGGAACTCCAGCACCTTGTTTCTGATTAACACACTTTTATGAAAACATTAATGCGTAGAAGGCTAACTCTATCTAACAGAGAACAAGACCCTCTAGTTCCTTCCTTTCTAAGCAGGAACCCTTAGCCCAGTCTCTAATCAACACACTTGTGAAAAATGACTAGAAGCTTACTAATTCTATAGAGAATAGGACCTTCTAATCCCTCCCATTAAGAAGGGACCCTTAACCCAGTCTCTGACTAGCACACTTGCATAAATAATTGAAATCTACAGAGAACAGGACCTTCTAATCCCTTCCATTAAGTAGGGACCCTTAACCCAGTCTCTAACTAGCACACTTGCAGAAATAATTGAAATCTACAGAGAACAGGACCTTCTAATCCCTTCCATTAAGCAGGGACCCTTAACCCAGTCTCTGACTAGCACACTTGTAGAAACAACTGAAATCTACAGAGAACAAGACCTTCTAATCCCTTCCATTAAGCAGGGACCCTTAACCCAGTCTCTGATTAGAAAACCTCATAAAATCATCACACAAGACTACTAATGAAAATGATTCTAAACTTTGTGAACATAATGTAACATTCAATAAACTAATGTTATTAACAAGACAGAGTTCAGTAGTGTTTCAGCAAAGTAGAATTCATTAAAAGTAGTGTTTCAGCGAGACAAAAGTTAATCAAGGTATAAACAGAAATTACACTAACACACTATAAAACTAACGGGTGAATCTTGTGAAGAAGGTGGGCCCTCCCTTCTCACAAGATTCCCCTGAGACGAAAAGGCTAGAGAGGGATGCTAAAAACATTCATTTATTCATCTATCAATGGATCATATTACAATCTGAAAAAAAATGAAGTACGTCCCTCTCTCTGAAGCTTTCTTAATACATAAAACTTGGGATCCTCTCGAGTGATGATTTCCTCTTATTTAAAGAGGGAACTCCTTCGATACAATTGATCAAAAATTACAATGTATATCTGAGTCCTATTCTTAGTCAGATCGACTTTCTAAACCAAAATAGGATGTCCTAGTCTCGTGCAACAGAACGCTATTACAAGTGCTGAATGAGGTGTTGCTATTATGGCTGGAGTAAAAGTTCCTTCACGTTGTTGTTGATGTTGTCTTAGCATCATAAATCATGGGTTGTTTCAGCCAAGGGATTTACGCTCTGACTGTTTCAGCATTCTCATGTAGGAGCGATGGTTGGTGCTTGGCTCACGTGTGACTGTTGTAGAGTTGCTATTGACCGCTGACTGTGTAACGACTTCCTTTGTGTTTCAGCATCTGTGGTCCTGGACTGTGTAACAGCTCTGTGTTTTAGCATCTGTGACTCTGGACTATGTAACAGCTCTGTGTTTCAACATTTGTGACTCTAGACTGTGTAACATCTCTGTGTTTCAGCATCTGCAACTATGGACTGTGTGACAGCTCTGTGTTTCAGCATTAGGCCTCAAATGCTATTCTGCAGTTTGAACTATTTCAACACTTATACATTTCTAATCAATGGTTAAGTACAAGAGTGATGTAAAATATTATGCAAAACAGATTAAACATATAGTAATGAGAAGGGACGTTGTATACCTTTGGAATGATTAGATAAAGTGATGGTATGAGTTTAAATGTGGGTGATCAAGAGTGTAATAGTGGCAAAAAGTGTAGGCAAAAAGGTACATTGTGTGGTCCTAGCAATGCGCATGCATGGAAGACCTAACGACACTAGGGTTAGGGTTTTTGTAATACATTGCAATGGCTGGTGAGCCAAAAATATAAATAATTAGTACTTAGGAGAGGAAGGGGGTCAAACAAGAGAAGAAATATACAAGAGAAGAGAAGCTAATAGAGAGAGAGGAAGGGTATCATAAGAACTCTACAAATCATTAAGCTGGTGAGCTAAGGAGGGAATGAGCGACTCGATCATGAGGGTTAGAACGTAAGATGAAGATCCTAGTGTGTGCTAGTCAGACTCATAGTGGTCTAGAATCCATTGAGGAGAGTGAGAACTAAGAATGTAAACACGTGCAACATGATATATTTATGAACCATAATAAAATCCTAAGAGCCAGATCTTTTTGGACGTAGCCCAGGATAGGGTGAATCACGATAAGAATGTGTTGTGGGATTTAATGAATATGTCTTTGCATCTAATTAATTGATGAATGTTGAATGAATGAAGTTATTAAGTAGATCTCATATTTTGCATGCATACATAGAATAAATGTTATAACAGAATGTTAAATAGACTAGATAAAGGGTGTGACATACAAGCATGGATCTCACTCAGTCTCAGGTTGCAAACACATGAGTATTGTAGCCACCCATAAGAGATATCTTGGGTGAGACTGCACAGTGCACTATCTGTACTTCATTTCTTTCTAGGTAACCAGAGGGGCCGATAGTATTAAGGACTTTTGTTGGAAGATTTTTGGTTATGAACCGAGGTCAATTTGTGATGGTAAATGGATAAAGGGAAAAGGAAAAAACCAACAATAACTTTCATCTAAAAACTAAGAATCGATCAAGGGAGAAATCAATGGAAATATATTGGACAGTAGAACATAACTATTCACTTAGAAAATTGAGAAGAACAATAATTTTCTTAGAAAATCAGAAGAAATATGTATGATATATTTTTGAACCAAAATGGTTCATATTTTTCATGAAATTATTGAGTCAGTTAGACTGACAAAGTTCTGTTGGCTGCACATTTTGCAGAGTTAATAGGTGTAAGATCAGATTAGGATATACAGATGAATATGATGGAATATGCACAGGGGGATTACATCTAGGAATATGATATCATAGGGATGGATGTCCATTTGGGTATTGAAGGAACAAACTCCAATGGACATGGAGAAAGAAAGGATGAAAACATGAATATGGTAAAAAGCCCATTAAAAAATTGTAGAAAGATGTCCAAAGTCATAAAATTGATAATGAAAGGCTTATGAAAGCCAATGAGTAGAATGAGGACTTCAATGTGAATTTAATGCAAATCCTGGACATAATTTAAAAGAAATTTGATAAAAAGAATGACTCAAGAAAACTAGGAAGTCATATGTCTCTTGATGATAAAGGAAGATCAAGAAATGTTAACAGACATCACCATCGCTCCTCAAGGCATTCCAATAGGAGAGAAAACAATAGCTCAAGTTCATCCCCTATCATGAAGAATAATAAGATGTATGGGTCAGAGAAATTACGGGGATAAATGAACAAGATCAAACCTCCTACGTTTGATGGTGAGCACAAGAAGGATGAAGATGTGGAGACATGGCTGCTATGAATGAGAAAATATTTTCAATTGCATAATTATTCTTCACATGCAGAAGGAAGAATTTCTATCTATCAACTCAAAGGAAAGATATCCATGTGGTGGGACCAGCTTGTGTAGGTGAAACACATTAAAGAGAAAAATTTAACTTGGAAATAATTCAAGAAGTATTTTGAAAAGAAATATTTGACTAAGAGATATTATGACAAGAAAATGAAAGAGTTATTTGAACTCAAGATTGGAAGTATGACCATTGATGAATATGAAAGAATATTTTTGGAACTGTTGAAGTATTTCTCCTTCATCAAGTATGAGAAAATTAAGATTTATAGGTATTTGAGTGGGTTTCCATCTTTCATCAGTGGCAGGTTGAATATAATGATCCCAAAACATTGGAGGAGACCATAAGGAAAGATAAATTCCTATATGATCAACATAAAATAAATCCAAATTTCCAAAAGTCTTGGTAATACAAGAAGAAGTTCAATATGGAATAGATGAAGAAGGGGAATAATCCACCATTATTCAAAAACAAACCTTAGGGACAACTAACTTCTAGAGAGCCTAGAACATCTGAGACATGTGGGAAAAGGCTAAGGAATCCATCGAGTCAATGTTGGGGTTGTAAAGAAGATAATATGTATAGATATTTTCCTCACAAAAGTGACAAAGTGAGAGCTATTCACAAAGTACAACAAGTTGAAATAGTGGAATACATGGGAAGGAATGTACCTAGGATCTATGCAGCCCTGGACAACAAGCAAGCTTAGTTTCAATCACACATGATTGAAGTGGAAGGTATGATCAACAACCAAACCATTGCAATTTTAATTTATTCAAGAGCTAGTCATAGTTATATAGATCATAATATGGTGGAAAGATTACAATTTCCAAGAAGAAAGCATGGAAAATCTTGGTTGGTGTAGTTGGCTATGAGAGCCAAAATAAAAGTTAATGATATGGTTAAGTCATGTCCTATGGGCATGAATGAACTGAGCACTAAGGAATATTTAAACATCATCACTTTAGGTTCCTATGAATGTCTAATTAGGATGGATTGGTTGGAATAACACCATGTTGTCTTAGACTATCATAATAAGACATTTACTTTCCTGGATGAGGAAGGGAACCTATGAACAATGTAGAGAATTCCTAGGGAAGTGAATGTTAGAGAAATATCATCTTTGTAGATGAAGAAATGTTACAGTAAGGGTTGTCAAATATTTGCAGCTCATATGGAAGAAACACCTAAGGATAAGATGTCAAACATTAAAGATTTTCCAGTTCTAAAGCAATTTGAGGATGTATTTAAATAAATACGAGGATTACCCCCTAAATGAGATATTGATTTCTCTATGAATCTGATGCCTAGAGTAGGTCCAGTGTCTAAGATTCCTTATAGGATGAGTAAACCAGAACTGAAGGAGTTGCAAATGCATTTTGAAGAGCTTATGAAGAAGGAGTATATACACCCAAGTGTGTCACCTTGGGATGCCCTAGTTTCATTTGTGAAGAAGAAGGATGGGATATTAAGACTATGTATTGGCTTCAGGAAGTTGAAAAAATTAAAGGTAAAGAATATGTATCCTTTTCCAAGGATCGATGACCTCTTTAATCGGTTGAAGAATGAATTTTTTTTCTCAAAGATTGATCTCAGATCATGTTCTCATCAGGTAATAATTACATATGAAGACATTAACAAGACTGATTTTAGAACAAGGTATGGCCATTATGAATTCATTGTGGTACCATTTGGGTTATCAAATGCACCAGCTGCTTTTATGTGTTTAATGAATGGTGTTTTCAAAGAGTACTTAGATAAGTTTTTCATTGTCTTTTTGGATGACATTCTTATATATTCCAAGTCGGAAGAAGAACATGAGAAACACTCGAAGATGGTATTACAAGTGTTAAGAGAGCATCAATTGTATGCCAAATTGATAAAGTTCTCATTTTATCAGAACCAAATTTATTATTTGGGGCATATCATATCTGAGGAAGGGATAGCAGTGGACCCTAAAAAGATTGAAGCCATTAAAGGGTGGTCAACACCAAATAATGTGACATAAGTCAGATCATTTATGGGCCTTGCATGATACTACATGATATTTATTATAGGATTCTCAAATATTGTACACCCAATTACTTCCTTGCAAAAGAAGGGAGTGAAGTTTTAGTGGTGACTAGAGTGTGAAAAGAGTTTCCAACACTTGAAGCAATTATGAACCAGTGCTCCAATTTTAAGTATTTATGATCCAAATGAAGATTTCATGGTATGCAGAGATGCATGCAAAGAAGGACTTGGTGGATTCCTCAGTCATAATGGTTTTTTTATATGGTATGAATCAAGGATGTTGAAGGAGAATGAAAGGCATTCTGTCACTCGTGATTTAGATTTGGTAGCCATAGTGCATGCCTTGAAGAACTGGAGAAACTACCTCATGGAGAAAATATTTGAGCTAAGAACAAACCATAATGGTCTGAAATATTATTTTGATTGGCGAACTTTAAATTCCAGGCAAAGTAGGTGGTTGGAATTTCTCAGTGAATACGACTTTGATATAAAGCATACCAAGGGGAAAAATAACAAGGTGGTTGATGCACTTAGCAGAAGAGTACATGAGTTGCACGCTACAAATATTATCATGTACCAATTTGATTTGAAGGACAAAATATCAAAGGCTGGAAAATTAGATTTGCATTACATGGGATTAGTGGAAAAATTACAACAAGGTAATTTGCAGTAGAAAATCGAGGACTACAAGCTGAGGATTGATTAAATTCTCATGTACAAAGACAAAATTTATGTACCCAATTTTCAAGAATTAAAAAATATGATATTGAGGGAAATGCATAATGTACCTTATGTTGGACACCTAGGGTATCAAAAAAATATTGCAGTTGTCAAGAGCCAATATTATTGGTCAGGCATGAAGAAATAAATTGCCAAGTACATTGCCAAATGTTTGGAGTGTCAAAAGTTCAATGTTGAGCATAGACACCCAGCAGGGTTGTTGCAACCATTACCCATTCCTGAGTGGAAATGGGAAGTGATAACAATGGACTTCATCACCAAACTTCCCAGAGCAAGAAAGCAACATGATGCTATAATGGTAGTGGTGGAAAAGATTACCAAAGCTTCCCATTTCATTCCATTGAATCTTACTCATAAAGAAACTAACGTTGTTGATATTTATATGATGGAAATTGCTAAATTTCATGGTATACCCAAGACAATTGTGTCCGACGGAGACCAAGAGTTTACCTCAAAGTTCTAGAATGGATTATTCAAAGTATTTGGAACAAATTTGAATTTTAGCACAACTTATCATCCAAAATATGATGGGAAAATAGAGAGTCTGAACCAAGTGATTGAGGATATGTTGATTTTTGATTAATTGGGTTGGTTTTCATTGATTTCAACCCTTGAAGAAAGTTTGATAGCGAATTCTAGTAACACAACGGTTTGGGTAATCGGCCCAAGTTTGTTTGATGGATAATGGTATGAGTTTTGATATATTTGCAAGTAAGACTATTCTAGATGGATAGTACATTTCATGCCATTTCCGGTGGTATGTGGAACGTCACATATCTCCTCATAGTTATAGAGTTATGGCCATGTGAAATTGGAGAATCCTCATGAGTCATCTAGAAGCCCCAAAAGGTCAAAGTAGTCAAAGTGGTTGCAAACAAGAAATTATTTAAATAATAAAGTGAAGTGATGAGTGTACTATAAGTAAAAGTGGATACAAAATAAATTGTTTAAATAATAAAGTTAATGGAGAAATTACTAAGTGGGCAAGTGGTTAGAAGTCAGTTAGCTCTAAAATAAGGAAAGTGGGTTAAGATGGTTAGAAGGTAATTTAAATAATAAAGTGAAGTGATGAGTGTACTATAAGTCAAAGTGGATATAGAAGAAATTATTTAAATAATAAAGTTAAAGGAGAAATTACTAAGTGGACAAGTGGTTAGAAGTGGGTTAGCCCTAAAATAAGGAAAGTGGGTTAAGATGGTTAGAAGGTAACCCCTTGAGGAAGCTACATGAAAGTATAAATAAGAGGCAAGGGTCTGTCATTTTTAATAACACTTAAGCATATTGAATATATACAAGTGACTGAGGTAAACAAAGGATATCTAAGACAAATTTCAGAGGGAAGGTAAAGTAAAGAAGGCCAAAATTCAAGGGAGGATAAATTCTTTTGATGATGCTTTCTAAGGTATGTTATTTGCAGGTCATCTCACCATTTTTGCAATAAATTGTTTTCTAGAATGATTCAAACTGTGACATTGGGAGGCTATTAATGAAACATATCCAAGTAGCTTTGATACAAATTTCAACATGTGGGTCGTTTTATTTTTTAAGTTACACTTCGTGGAAAATAGGGTTTGTGGCTAGTCCCAAAACTAGTCAAAAACAAGTGTTTCAGGTAAAAATGTCATAAATTCTTCATAACATATCCAAATTCAATAATACGAAATTTATTGGTTAGAGTAAAATATTTAGTATTCGATGTAAAATTTTCAGATCCACATAATAGATATTATGTGTGGGGCATGCTCTACAAGTTCACTCTCTAGAATAAGCCAGAATTTAATAAGGTATGCCATTTTTTCTGTAACTCCGTTTCTGAGAGGATCCAAGTAGTGAAACCTAAAGGATTTTCATTAAATAAATTGAAGAACATTGTGCAATATTTTCATATCTTTATTCATTACAGGTACATAGTTATGATTATTGCAAGTTAGGGTTGTTGACTAATCCAAAATTTGCCATGTGAGACTAAAGTAAAGTTTGATGAAAATGCTAGTCTCTTGTTGTTAAAGTTAAGGAAGGTTTGTAGGTATGTTATCATATATATCAGTTCTATTACATAGTTACAAATCAGATTTATATGATGAAATTGATGAGGTATTTTGGTTGAGGTACATGTTGGGTACATGATTGAGACAAGTAGTTGATGAGTTGGCACATACATGAGGTGTATACTTGATGATGTTGGTACATCTTGATGAATCATATTTTATGTGTATTTGATGCATGATTGGTACATATTTTGTGCATGGTTGATGCACTCGTTGATGGTACAAATTGAGGTACATGTTGGTGCATGGATGATGCACTTGTTTATGGTACAGGTTGATTACAGGTTGTTACAGGTTGGTTAGCTACAGGTCAGTGGTACAAGTTGTTACAGTGGTATATCTCATAGTGATAGTGTGACAATGGTTCCATAATTCTAATTCTACATCAGGGTAGTAGGATGGGAAAAGGAAAGCTAGTTGTAGACACCTTTCGGTTGTATCCAGAAAATATAGGGGCTTGTAGCCTCCTTCTGGTTGTAGCTAGAGAATTGGGGAGTTGGAGCTTCCCTCAGGTTGTAGCTTGAGAAACTAGGGGGTTGGAGCGTCCTTCCAGTTGCATCTGGAAAACAAAGGAAGTTGGTGCTTCCAATGAATGTAATTATTAAAGACATATAAGAGAAATAATTATGTGGTTTTCTCCCGCTTTCAGTTTCCACGTAAAAACACTGTTGTACCATGTATGTGTATGATTTCTCATTTTTTCATTGTTTATTTACTCTGCAACTATTGGATGCTAATGATACACTGATATAACACTTGAATTTTATGGATGAGATTTTTGTATTATTGATTGATCCCTCTTCTCAGTAATCCAACAATTGGTATCAGAGCAGGTTCCTTTAGAAACTAGTTTAACCACTGAAAGGTAGATCATGGAAAGAAACAACATGTATAAAAATGGAATACCACAGTTTGATGGACATAAGTATGCATTTTGGAGCAGAAGGATGAAAACAGATATACATGAATAGGGATTTGAAATTTCACAATTAGTTGTAGATAGATACAAAGAACCAACAGTTCTCGCGACAAATGAAAGAGAAATAAAACTTGGGAAAAATAATTCCAAAGACACAAATTCTCTTATGAATGGCCTTTGTGAATCAATATACACCAAAGTTATATATTGTAAATCCGCTAAAGATATTTGGGACAAGATTCAAAATTTATATGAAGGAGATTCAAAAGTGAAAGAAGCAAAGCTTCAAACTTACAGAGGTTAGTTTGAACATCTAAAGATGAAGGAAGATGATAATATTGTAGTTTACTTATTACGAGTCGATGAAACAGTAAATGCAATCATAGGATTGGGAGAAGAAATTAAAGAATCTGTAATTGTTCAAAAGGTACTAAGATCTCTTCCTATGAGATTTGATCATAAGATATCAGCACTAGAAGAAAGAGTAGATCTAGACTCAATAAGCATGGATGAAATACATAGAATCTTCATGGCATATGAAATGAGAACTGAACAGGAAAATCTAGATATAAAAGAATCATCTTTCAAAGCATCCAAACGACCAAATAAAAAGGGAAAGCAAAAAGAAAAAGAACATAACAAAAACAGTAACATCTCGAAAGATGATGAAGATATGGCCAACATTGTTAGAAGATTGAACAAGGGAAACAACGAATGATATAAAGGTAAGTTTCCATTGTTTTTTTTTAATTTTGATGGTACTGGTCATTTTTGTAACAAATGTCCTCATAATAAAAATAAGAGGAATGATGAAGATTACTCAAATGACAAAAAAACATATAAAGACAAATGAACCACAAATAAAGCTTTCAAGAAAATCTTATGCACCAAAGAAGACATCTCCTCATCAGATGAAGATGAAGTCAGTGATAGTGAGATAGAAAGAGTTCTATTCATGGGAGTATAAGACTCTGATAAAGAAGACATTGAAGAAGAATATGAAGAGGTAGAATTTGACTACTGAGAAGAATTTTTGTGTGTCATAGAAGTTATAAGAAGAGAAAATGATGCAACCCCCCTACTCCCCTGTAGTTCTACACAACATCTCGGTCAAGGATATCTGATTCTCGAGTCAAATGACCCTCTCAAACCTTAGTGGTCTCCTTATATATCTAAACAAAGGCCCTTTCGGCTTCTTGGTGCAGGTCTAAGAGAACCCACAACCTTCCCTCTCGCTCTTCTACGAAATCTCAGAGTATTGGGAATTAGCTCCTTTTATGATAAGCCCCCTCTTGATATGACCTTGGGCGATCACCTCACGTGACCATGCGATATCGGGCGTGACCAAAAGTGGTTTGGGATCAAACTACTTTTTAGCCTGCAATCCTCTTTGATCCTCCACATGTCCTGTTTACAAAACCATGATCTGGATTTCAGCCCGCCCTTAACATTTTAAAGTTCACGCAACTCCTATCCTTGAAATGCTACGGGATCGTCGATCTCCCAATCTTGACGGTGTTGTATAAACTGATGGTTCAGATATTCTCTTTCCAAATCTACAGACTAGATATTCCCCTCCTAAATCAATGAATGTGATCTCCTTCGTGATTCAGGACTTCAAAATTTTCAAGTCTCAAACCCTGCTTTCCTTTGTACATTAATATTCCATAGTTTGATGATTTGTGGACATCTTCCCTCCTAAATAAATGGCTCTGCTTCTACTTCGAGTGTTTGACCTTTCAACTAGATCAATGTTCCTATGGCCCCTCTCTTAATTAATGATCGAGATATCCTTCAGGTCTCCTGACTTATGAGATATCAAATATCCAAATTCACCCCTATGCAATTTACCCGAAGCTCATGATTTGTTGACAAGTGTCCACTCACATATCGACGACTCTCGGCTCTTAGACTATTCGCGCTTCAGGATTTTCATGTCTCAACTGAAAAAATATCGAATAGATTTCTTGAAGCTACTGGTCTACTGACATGTATCTTCTAGAGATCAATGATCAGGATCTGCCTTTGGTTATTTCACCTCCTCTTCGTCCACAAACCTCCAAAGTTGTGGATATTGCACCACCTGTCTTCTTTGACGATGGATGCTCCCAAAATACTTTGGGACTTTATAAATTTGGTAATTTCTCTCTCCTACATGTGTGAATCTCTAAGGCTCATACACCTTGATCTAATCAGACGATTGTTGATCCTTTGGACTATGACCCAATGACCATTGCCACTCCTCCTCCTGAGCTTCTAATTTTGATCCAAGTGGATATCAGTGGTCACCCACCTTTTCTAACTGGATCAAAAATGTCTTGATATTGTGGCTAAAATGAATCTCCTCGATGATACCTTTCCAATGGTCTATCATATGTCTAAAACGAATATCGTATGCAAAAGTTACGACCCCAGGAAGTTGATGTACTAACTTACCCAAACGGGGCCCACATGACTTTTGGCGCTTAATCTCCTAGGGTTAGGTTTTTGGATGTCTATAGTTTTTGGCATTCCTGCTTATTGTAAAAATCCCTTCAGAGCCTCATTGTAATCATATTCTTGTGAATGCGAGTAGCCGTCACATCTCTTCTCAGAGATAAGCTACCACAATTCTAGAAAGTCTTTCACTTTGTATTTTTACAGTCTCTGTACATTTCTTTCATTAATAGAAATTGTGTATTACTATATATCTATGTTTATGGTTTCATCTATGATACATTTTTATTATATTATTGGATATTCATGATATCTTTTTGCATTTCCTTATTGTATCTCGGCTCTCATTTCGTGCCAAAAATAAATCTGGGTTAGTTGTATCAAAGCAAGATGCTCTTTATCGTTTTTCAGTGCATGTCCTTGACGAGGTCCGAGTATTGAATGTTGGGTCTCAATATTGTCTCTCATGAATACAATTGCTCTCACATGCTCAAGAAACCCTCAATGGCAGAAGAAAAGAAAAACGATGGAGTAGACGATCCTATCAATCTGTTGCTTGAGCCAGCTCTCACGCAACAGAGGGATGAAAAGATGGAGAATTTTTCCCACATCCTTCAACGACTACCGATAGAAATAGGCACATACTCATCAAACAACTACTTTGGAAGAACCTCTCCTTTCAAGGTAAAGGTTAATTTTTATATTCTTGTATTTGAAGGTCAGATATATGCGGATGCCCTAGATAAATGGTTAAATCTGTTAGAAGGTTGTTTCTTTGTTCATAATTTTTTTGACATGGAAAAGGTCACCTTCACACTCATTAAATATCTCCCCCATTTCAAACATTGGTGGGAAACTTATTGAGAGAAAAGTTCCATAGAGGAGTATCGAATATATGGAGCCGAGCCCACTTGGGGATTTTTTGTGGATGTAGTAAATGAACATTATTACCTTGTTGGCAACTATGAGAACCAGTACATGAGATGGACCACATTGCGACAAGAGAGGGGCCAAGCAGTTCCATAGTTCACCAATACCTTCCATACCTTGTGCACCAAGTTGGGTATCAAAGACTCTGAATGACATTTGGTTATGAAATACGGTGGGGCTCTACATAGATATATCCAAACTGAAATGGATTTTTTGGACATCTCATCACTCGGTGCTGCTTATCGATATGCTATTAAAATCGAGCAGAAATTTAAGCACCAGAACAAATAGGAGTTTGAGTCTGCAAATCTGCAACAACCAAAGTATGACAAAGACAAACATAACAAATAGTCTCCCAAAAACCAGTCCAAGCCATAGCAAATGAACGACCATGGGAAGACAAAGAAGGACACTGAAAAATGGTGTGATATCCGAAAAATCCACTGGAACAACACCGATGAATGTCACTCAAAACAGTCATTGGTGGCTGAGATCAAAGACAAGGAGCCAAACCCTGATTCAGAATCTGATTCTAAAAATACTAGTAAAATATAGATCATCGACGCAGACCCCACTACTATTGTCATGACCGCAACAATTCAACCAGAAGAACCAATAGATCCTGAAGAGGGGGAGCACCTTTTTCATTCAGAAATGTGGGTGAAGGGGACCCCACTGCATTATATTGTTGATAGTAGAAGCCAGAAGAACCTCATCTCAACAGAGGTCGTCAAATAGTTGGGATTGTCGACAACCCCACACCTACATCCATACAACATTGGGTGGCTTCAGCAAGGATGAGATATTCGTGTTAGCCAACAATGTTGATTGTTATATGGCATCCATCCCTTCAAGGATGAGGTATTATGTGATTTTTCCCCACTGGATGTCTGTCATGTTCTCTTGGGCCAACCATATATGTGGAGATGCCATGGTGTTTATGAGTCTTGACCCTACAGTGGCATTGTTTCTCTGGGGCTCATCTCTAAATAATAACAGAGGTATTTATGACTACTGTTCCACCTAAACAGTGTAGCAAGGTAGTATCTAATACTACAAAATTCATCTTCTTCACAATCTTTTTAAAAGGTGAACAAAAGGATACTGCAACCACTACAGCCTCAACCCAAGCACCTTCTATCCAATAGAAGTAGGTCGACAAGATTCTAGAAAAGCTCATGGATTCCTTCTACACAATTTCCTCTCATGTAGCTCAACTTTTTGAACAGACTCATCCTCAATAGATTCTTGACAAAATTCCACAAACTAAGCAACACGACGTCTCCAGGAAGGCAAGTAACTCACCAAGATGCAGATTTAGCAAACGCTTTTTCCTCTCTCCTGGGTACTCAATGCAATGGAGACCATTTCTTCCTAAGGAGGGAGGATTGATCCAGGTGGATATCGGTGGCCACCCACCTTTTCCAACTGGCTTAAAACAATTTTCTAGCAATTTTGGTAATTTACTATTTTTAGCAGGTTTTAACTTCCGAGGCCATTTTGAGGCCCTAAATGATGTCTTTTGGGAATAAATGTTTGTAATATTATAGTTATTTTGATATTGTAGCTACAATGAATCTCCTAGAAGATACCTTTCCAATGGGCTATCATATGCCTAAAACAACGATCGTATGCAAAAGTGACGCAGACCCCCTGCCCTCAGGCTGAGATCTGCATAGGATCTTCACTAAAACCACACCAAGGGTTAATCAAACCCTTTCTTTGAGCCATAAAGGACTTTAGGTTTTGAGATTTGGAGAGTCCCGATATATCCAGACAGCTCTTGACAAATGTTGAAATGTGAATTGTCAATGAGGGTTGACCGCTCCAACGCACACCACCTGTTGCCACTAAATTCGGCTTTTCAGGACTTGAGCGAACGACCCAACAATCGTTCCTCTTACCTTATGATTCTCTGAATTTCAAAATGATAGAATGCTGAAATGGACTCAATGTCCCATGGAATGCACGATCGATGACCTTTCGGGACTCCACGTACCGGGAGTTCGCGATTCTTGATCCCAACTCACTTGTCGCACCAACTCCCAAACTCTGAAATAGCGACCCTTTTTTGATATTTCATGTACCGAGGGTTTGAAACTCTCAGTTCTAGAAATCACTTGTCTCCTCTACTTCTCAGACCCCTAAAAGTCGAAATGTCAGGATTCCATTCCATAGACACTTCGCATTTCACGACTTTGGGGTTTTTCAATGCAAAGTGCCCTGGCTCCTTGTCATCAGGGGTTCCGAAATGCCGAACCCCAAAATGCCGAAATGTCGATATTTCTCACTAAAGGCACGTCGCATTTTGTGACTTTGGGGGTTTCAATGCCAAGGGTCCCAATCCTTTGTCAACAAAATTTTCGGTATGCTGAACACTGAAATACCAAAATTTCACCCTTAGCAATACTTTTCGCAATTTGGGTTTTAGAGTGACCAAGGATTTTGGTCTGCACCTTAAACTTACGGATCCTGAATTTTTGAAATGATCTAACAGCTCAAACTGATCATGATCAATTGTCCACGTTGATTCTTTCTATCAGGGTGGCAAATTCATCCAACTCCTAACCACCTTATAGCTCCTCTGGATCCTATAGTCCTCGTGACTTCACGAGTTCTCCACGGAGAATTTTGACCACCAGATGCACTCTTCAATGACCCCTGTCCAAATGACTCTATGTTCTCCCTCCTAAACTTAACTTCTATGAGACGATTTCAATCTCCATCTCCCTTTGATCACTTTAAAGGTGTTATCGTTCCTGAGCTTTCACTTGTAAACTCAAGCTCCCCAAAAGGATCCCTGCTCGCACTCCTTGTGACAAATCTTCAAATAACCCTTGGTTATTTGCATCTCCGAACCCATGCACTCTTTGCAATAGTAGTCCTCTCAATATTCATTCTGGATTTATAAAATCCAAGGCTTCAATTGGCTAGTGCACACCTTGCGTGGCTTTGTGCTTCACCTGCACTTCAGCTAATATGAGAACAATGGTATCTCTCATGAGCTTTATGAGATAAAACTCAGACCCTCGTCAACACACACCTTGTGGATGTTTGCTGCACTCCTTGTAGGAATTATCAGGAAGAGAAACAATTAAAACTCATTCTTCTCCTCTCTCATACTTCATACATTCATCATGAAATCATACACACAATGCAACATTGAAACAAATTCATAACAGAGAAACAAATCAACTGTAAACATACCATTCAACAAATGTAAATAGTAAGCATCACAACACCATGAAAATTGAGTCAAAGCTTCATATATTAACTCAAGTGCTCATGTACATGGGTTCTTATCTACATCTCTCTGCTACATATCTACAGCTTATGAATTCTGAATGATCATCTATCATTTTTATGATAGACGGCTGAGGGTGTCTATATTCGTTTTCCCTACTACGCTTCTAAACTGTCCAATCTGACATTCATATCTACCTGCTTTACATTAACAGACTTAAATGCTGATTACATCTAGAAGATGAGAGTAATATCTCTAGATCTATTCATATCTCCAATACATAAATGTAAGTACGCCTTTTCCTAGCTATTACATTAATGCTTCAGTTTTCAAAATTCAAAACATTTTCAATAAAACGTGCCCTTTTTTTCATCCGTGAATCCAGTTGTTCCTTTGGCTAGGTGTGTGCTTTGGCTTTGTATGATGCTCCTACATCATACTCCCTCGCTTGAAAATTTTCATGAACTCCTGTTCATGAGCTCTTGCACGGTCTGTCCATGCTTTTGAATTTCTACTTCATTCTCCCAACTAGCATCTTTAATTGGATGTCCCTTCCATTTGACCAAGTATTCAAAATAATCTTTTCTCTTGGTCTTTTTGCTAATCCTCTTGTCAATTATGCTTTCCATCTATGGTTGTATAGCTACAGGCATTTGTTTTGTCCATTTAACCTGTTTCTGTTCCTCCCTTGATCTTGCTTCTTCAGCTCTATAAGGGTACAAATCCGCAACATTTAATATCGATGAGATTCCGACCCCATTGAGTAATTCAATATCATATGTGTTTGCCCAAAATTTCCTTATTACCTTGCACGGTCCAATATTTTTCATCTTCATCTTATTATGTGTTCCCCTTGGGAACCTTTCCTTCCCCAGATGCACAAGAATCAGATCACCAACTTCAAATTGAAGTTCTCACCTATGTTGATCTGCTCTCTGCTTGTATTCTTGACTTGAACTCTGCAATCGCTCCTTAATTTGGCTGTGAAGCTCCTTCATTCCTTCTGCAAAGTCCTCTACACTAGCACTCCTGAATTTATTTTGTTCTGAATCATTCAATTCAAAAACTCCCCTTGGTTGCATTCCATATACAATCTGGAATGGACTCTGCCCTGTGCTTCTATTAAGTGAATCATTATAAGCGAATTTCGCCTGTGGCAGAATGTGATCCCATTGACTGTGATGTTCATTCACTAAGATTCTTAACAAATCTCCCAAGCTCCTATTTATGACCTATGTCTATCCATCTCTCTGAGGATGATATGCTGAGCTAAAAGAAAAACTTGTTCCCAACTTCTTCAATAAGGTCCTCCAGAAATTCTCTACGAACTTGGTATCTTGATAAAAAATGATACTCTTTGGCAAGCCGTGAAGTCTGATGACTTCCTTGAAAAACAGGTTCGCAATATGAGTTGTGTCATTGATTTTCTTGCATGGTATGAAATGTGCCATTTTTGAAAATCTTTCGACTACCACAAAGATCGAATCATATCCTCTTTGTGTCCTTGGCAGTCCCAATACAAAATCCATGCTCACTGCATCCCACGGCCTTTTAGGTATGGGCAATGGTTGGTATAACCCTATATTTTTTCTTTTTCCTTTAGTGTGCTGACAAATTCTACACCTGTTCACAAATTTCTTAACATGTATCCTCATCCCTGGCCAAAAATATGATCCATTCAACTTTGAGAATGTCTTGTCATGACCGAAATGTCCGACCAATCCTCCACTGTGTTTTTCTTTCAGCAGATTCTCCCTCATGGAGCATTTTGGAATACATAATTGATTTCCCCTGAACAATAATCCATCCTGGATCATGTATTAAGTCCATTGGCTTCTGTCTCTGAGAATTGGATTCTTAGATGCCTCATATGCCTCCTTGAAATTTGGATTATCCCTGTACATTTCTTTAAGGTTATCAAAACCCAAAGTCTTGACTCTGAATTCCCGCATAAGCAAACATTTCCTACTCAAAGCATCAACAACTTTGTTAACAGTTCCAGAAATATGCTTAGTCACAAAAGTAAAATTTTGCATGAACTCAACCCATTTAGCATGCTTTTGGTTCAAATTCTCCTGTCGAGTCACAAATTGTAAAGCGTGATTATCGTTGTACAAAACAAACTCCTTGGGAACCAAATAGTGTCTCCATTTCTTCAATGCTTGTATGACGACATAAAATTCCTTGTCATATGTGGAGTACTTAACCTTCTCTTCATTCATTTTTTCACTAAAGTACATGATTGTCCTATCATCTTGACTCAAGACCACTCCAATTGCAAATCCACTCATGTCACACCTAACCTAGAATGTCTTGCTAAAATCTGGCAAAATCAGAATTGGTTTCTCAATGATCTTCTTCTTCAGTAGATTGAAACTCCCCTTTGCTTCCTTCGTCGAGTGAACAGATTTATTTATTTTCTTCACTGTGTCCATCATTGGTGCACTAATTCCACTAAAGTTTCAGATAAATTTCCTGTAGAAGATAGCCAAACCATGGAAGCTTTGTACTTCAAATATACTCTTCGGCGATGGCCAATTCTTAATCGCCTTTATCTTTTTTGGATCCATTTTTAATTCATTTGCAGAGATAACAAAACCCAAATAAATGAGTTATGTCCTCATAAATGATGATTTCTTCATATTAATCAACAATTTCTCCTACTGTAATCTCCTCATTACTACAACTAAATGCTTTAAGTGTTCTGCTTTTGTCTTGTTGAAAATCAATATATCATCAAGATATATAATGACGAATTTCCCTATGAAATTCTTCAGGACTTCATTCATCAACCTCATGAAAGTACTGGGAACATTTGTTAATCCAAATGGCATGACAAGACATTCATACAACCCCTCATTCGTATTGAATGTTGTCTTCCATTCATCACCTTCTCTCATTCGAATTTGATGATATCCTCTTTTCAGATCAATCTTTGAAAAAAATCTTGCTCCACTCAAGAAATCCATCAAGTCGTCCATCCTTGGAAATGGAAATATGTATCTAATGGTAATATTATTGATTTCCCTTGAGTCTATACACATTCTCCAGCCTCCATCTTTCTTTGGACTAAGCACTGTCGGAACAACACATGGACTCAAGATTTCTCGAATCAATCCTTTGTCCATTAAGTTCTGGACCTGCCTCTTAACTTCTTCATTTTCCTGCGGCATCAACCAATATGTTGCTTTGTTCGGAAAAATAGCTCCAAGTATAAGATCGATATGATGACTTATACTCCTGATAGGTGGCAACGAATAAGGTAGTTCGTCCACTACTATATCAGCAAACTCTCCCAACAACTCCTAGATTTCTTCTAGTAAATCATCTATCCTTGTACTAGTCAAAACAATTTTGGGCTTCTTGACCACAATAAATTGTGTGCCTTCCTTCTTCTTAACCTCATTAAGAAGTTCCTTCCCACTCATGAGAAGTACATTGTTGCTCGTTTCTATTTTCACCTCTTTATCCTTAATTGGTAGCAACATGTGAGTCCTACCATTTTTCTCCAGGGTGTATGTGTTCTTTCTCCCATCATGAACTACGTTTCTATCATATTGCCATGGTCTACCCAAAAATAGATGAAAAACATCCATGGGAATGACATCACATAATATTTCATCTTTATATCCTGCTATTTTAAATTCAACTAAACATTGTTTAGTGACATTTACCCGATGTCCTTTTTGTAGCCATGAAACTTTGTATGGGCTTGGATGTACAACAGTTTCCATCTCCAGCTTTTCTAACATCTCTGTAGATTCAAGATTGCCTGTGCTACCGCTGTCCACTATGACCTTGCATACCCTGTGTTTACTTTTGCAAGTAGTTTGAAACAGACTGTTTCTTTAGGCTTGGTTCTCTGCCTCCTTCTCTGGCTTCAAGAGAAGTTTCCTCATCATCAAAGATCTTTCACCCTCGGTGTCTTCTTCCTCAACATTCTGTCCTTGAGCTTCGGCAATGTGAGTTTCACCACCATCTTTCTTCTTATATGGAAACTCATAGGATTTATGTCCCATTTTTCCACAGACAAAGCATTTCACTTCACCTCCTCTGCCTCTTCCTCTTCCTCTGGCTCGAGGAAAAGTATTTCTATCAGCATACGTCTTTCCCTGTGAGCTTCCTCCTCTCTCAAGTTGAGTTTGAGGTTTCTTTACCTCTTCTTTAGGTCTCTGAGTTCTATCTTGGGAAATTCTTTTGCCTCTAGCTTGACTTCTACCTAGGCCTCTTTGACCTTGCTTCTGGCTCAGCTTCTCTTCAACTTTCAGAGCTATCTGATAAGAATCTTCTACATTTTGAATGGTCATCATGCTCATCTCATATTGAATGTCATATCGTAAACCATTCATGTACCTGGAAACCTTTTCATCATCACTTTCTTGATGACCTGCTCTGATGTTTATCCTGTAGAATTCTTCAGTGTATTCTTTTACTAACATCAACTTCTGTTTCAAATTCTGCATCCTCTGAAACAGAGTGATTTGATAATCCCTGGGTATAAATTTGGCTTTCATTTTTGCAACCATTCTATCCCAAATTTTGATTTTCTGCTTGCCCTTGCAGCGTCTGTCAGCTTGCAGTTCATCCCACCACAGTGTTGCATTCCCTTTAAGTCTAGTAACAAAATGTTTGACTTTCTTATCTTCCTCGACATCCTCATAGTCAAAGTATTTGTCTAGATCTCTAATCCAGTCTAGAATTTCTTCAACACCCAAGTTTCCTTCGTACACTGGAATGTCCATTTTTTCTCTGGCACCTATCTTTGCAACAACCCTGAATAGGCATTCATTTGTAGCATCTTCGACTGCAACTTCTTCTCCTTCGTTTCTAGCTTCATTTTCACTTTCATCCTTGATGATATCTCCAACGTCAACTGTGTGCCTTTGTGCTGTCTCCATAGCATCAAGCCTAGCACGTAATTCACACATCTCTCTTTCCCTTACTAGATCAGGTATTTACTTGTCTCTTCTTCTTGGCATTTCTGTTTCCTCTGCTGGATCAGGTATTTTCTTGTCTCTTCTTCTCGGTGGAATGGCTATAAAATTTTCTCTCTTCTCTCTACTACAGAAAGCAAAGAAATTGTTCTAGGCTCTGATACCACACTGACACAGACCCCCTGCCCTCGGGCCGAGATCCACATAGGATCTTCACTAAAAGCATGCCAAGGGTTAATCAAACCCTTTGTTTGAACCACAAAGGACTTCGGGTTTTGGGAGTTGGAGAGTCCTAATATATCCCCACATCTCTTGACAAATGTCGAAATGCAAATTGTCAACAAGGGTTGACCGCTCCAACGCACACCACCTGTTGCCACTAAATTTGGCTTTTCCGGACTTGAGAGAAGACCCAACAATCATTCCTCTTGCCTTATGATTCCCCGAATTCTGAAATGTCGGAATGCTGAAATGGACTCAACATCCCATGGAATGCACGATCGATGGCCTTTCAAGACTCTATGTACCAGGAGTTTGCGATTCTCGATCCCAACTCACTTGCTGCACCAATTCCTGAATTCTGAAATAGTGACCCTAAAATGTCGAAATTTCATGATTCCATTCCAAAGACACTTCACATTTCGCGACTTCAGGGTTTTTCAATGCAAAGCGCCCTAACTCCTTGTCATCAGGGGTTCCGAAATGCCGAACCCTGAAATGCCAAAATGCCAATGTTTCTCACTAAAGGAACGTTTCATTTCACGACTTCAGGGGTTTCAATGCCAAGGGTCCTGATTCTTTGTCAACAATATTTTCGGTATGCCGAACCCCAAAATACTGAAATTTCACCCTTAGCAATCCTTTTCGCGATTTAGGTTTTAGAGTGACCAAGGATTTTGATCTGCACTCTGAACTAGCAGATCCTGAATTTCCAAAATGATATGATGGCTCAAACTGATCATGATCAATGGTCCACGTTGATTCTTTCTATCAGGGTGGTAGATTCATCCAACTCCTAACCATCTTATAGCTCCTATGAATCCTACGATCCTTGGAACTTCGTGAGTTCTCCATGGAGAATTTTGACCACCAGATGCACTCTTCAATGACCCCTATCCAAACGACTCGGTGTTCTCCCTCCCGAGCTTAACTTCTGTGAGACGATTTCAATCTCCATCTCCCTTTGAGCACTTCAAAGGTGTTATCATTCCTGAGCTTTCACTTGTAAACTCAAGCTCCCCAAAAGGATCCCTGCTCGCACTCCTTGCGGCAAATCTTCAAATAACCTCTAGTTATTTGAGTCTCCGATCCTATGCACTCTTTGCAACAGTAGTCCTCTCAATATTCCTTCTAGATTTATAAAATCCAAGGCTTCAATTGGCCGGTGCACACCTTGCGTGGCTCTGTGCTTCACCTACACTTCAGCTACTATGAGAACAATGGTATCTCTCCTGAGCTTTCTGAGATAAAACTCAGACCCTCGTCAACGCACACCTTGCAGACGTTCGCTGCACTCCTTGCAGGAATTCTCAAGAAAAGAAACAACTGAAACTCATTCTTCTCCTCTCTCATACTTCATACATTCATCATGAAATCATACACACAATGCAGCATTGAAACAAATGCATAACAATGAAACAAATCAACTGTAAACATACCATTCAACAAATGTAAACAATAAGCATCACAGCACCATGAAAATTGATTCAAAGCTTCATATATTAACTCAAGTGCTCTTGTACATGGGTTCTTCTCCACAACTCTCTGCTACATCTCTACAGCTTATGAATTCTAATTGATCATCTATCATTTTTATGATACAAGGGTGAGGGTGTCTATATCTGTTTTCCCTCCTACACTTCTAAACTGTCCAATATGACATTCATATCTACCTACTTTACATTAATAGACTTAAATGCCTATTACATCCAACAGATGAGAGTAATCTCTCCAGATCTGTTCATATCTCCAAGACATAAATGTAAGTATGCCTTTTCCTAGCTATTACATTAATGCTTCAGTTTTCAAAATTCAAAACATTTTCAATAAAACGTGCCCTTTTTTTCATCTGTGCATCTAGTTGTTCCTTTGGCTAGGTGCATGCTTTGGATTTGTACGATTCTCCTGCATAAAAAATTTACGACCCCGGGAAGTTGATGTACTAACTTACCCAAACGGGGGCCCATATGAATTTTCAGACTTCATCTAATAGGGTTAGTTTTTTGGATGTCTATGGTTTTTAGCATTTCTGATTATTGTAAAAATCCCTTCAGAGCCTCATTCTAATCATCTTCTTGTGAATGTGAGTATCCATCACATCTCTTCTCAGAGATAAGCTGCCACCATTCTAGCAAGTCTTTCACTTTGTATTTTTATAGTCTCTGTACATTTCTTTCATTAATAGAAATTGTGTATTACTGTATATCTATGTTTATGGTTGCATCTCTTATACATTTATGTTATATTATTGTATATCTGCAATATCTTTGTGCATTTCTTTATTATATCTAAACTCTCATTTAGTGCCAAAAATAAATCTGGATCAGTGGTATCAGATCAGGCTGCTCTTGATCATGTTTTTTAATGCATGTCCCTGATGAGGTTTGAGTATATCAAGTTGGGTCTCTATCTTGTCTCTCTTGAAGACAATCGCTCTCACACACCTAAGAAACCCTCAATGGCGGAAGAGAATAAAAATGATAGAGCAGACGATCCTATCAATATGTTGCTTGAGAAATATCTCATGCGATAGAGGGATGAAATAATGGAGAATTTTTCCCACATCCTTCAACGCCTACCGATAGAAATGGGTGCATATTCATCAAATAATCACTTTGGTATCACCTCTCCTTTCAAGGTACAGGTTAATTTTGATATTCCCATATTTGAAGGTCATATAGATGAGGATGCCCAAGAAAAATGGTTAAACTTTCATACCCTACGCACCAATATGGGTATCAAAGACTCTGAATGACATTTGGTTCTGAAATACCATGGGGCTCTACAAAAATAATCCAAACTGAAATGGATTTATTAGACATCTCATCACTCAATGCTTTTTATCGATATGCTGTTAAAATTGAGCAGAAATTTAAGCACCAGAAAAAATGGGAGTTTGGGTCTACAAATCCGCAACAACCAAAGTATGAAAAAGATGTCCCTAACAAATAATCTCCCAAAATGTAGTCCAAGCTAGAGGAAGATAAGGGTCACGAGAAGACAAAGAAGGACACCAGAAAATGGTGTGATTTCCACAAAAGCCCCTGGCACAACACCGATGAATGTCGCTCAAAACAGTCATTGGTGGCCGAGATCAAAGACAAGGAGCCAAACCCTGATTCAGAATCTAATTATGAAAATACTGGTAAAAGACAGATCATCAACGCAAACCCCACTGCTACTGTCACAACCACAACAATTCAAACAGAAAAACCAACAAATCTTGAAGAGGGGGAGCACCTTTTTCATTCACAGATGTGGGTGAAGGGTACCCCATTGCATTTTATTATTGATAGAGGAAGTCAAAAGAGCCTCATCTCAATAGAGGTCGTCAAACAGTTAGGATTGTCGACAATCCCACACCCGCATCCATACAAAATCGGGTGGCTTCCCTAAGGATGAGATCTTCATGTCAGCCAACAATATCGAGTGTCATATGGCATCCAACTCTTCAAGGATGAGGTATTATGTGATGTTTCTCCACTGGATGTCTGTGATGTTCTCTTGGGCTAGCCATATATGCGGAGACACCATGTTGTTTATGAGTCTCGACCCTGCAGTGTCATTGTTTCTTTGGGGGGTCATCTCTATAGAATAATAGAGGTAGTTCTGATTACTGTTCCACCTAAACAGTGCCGCAAGGTAGTATCTCATACTACAAAATTCAGCTTCTTCACAATCTGTTCAAAAGGTGAACAGAAGGATACTACAACCACTATAGCCTGGGCCCAAGCACCTTCTATCCAACAAAATCAGGTCGACAAGATTGCAGCAAAGTGCACATATTCCTTCTGCAAAAATGTCTTATCATGTAGCTTGAATTTTTGAACAGCCTCGGCCTTAATAGATTCGTGACAGACTTCCATAAACTGAGCAATGTGATGTCTCCAACAAGGCAAACAACTCACCAAGATGCAGATTCAACAAATGATTTTTCCTCTCCCCTGAGCACTCAACACAATGAATACCATTTCTTCCTAAGGAGGGAGGATTGATCCAGGTGGATATAGATGGCCACCCACCATTTCCAACTGGCTCAAAATAGTTTTCTAGCAATTTTGGTAATTTACTATTTTTAGCAGGTTTTAACTTTCGGGGCAATTTTGAGGCCCTAAATGATGGTTTTTGGGAAAATAGGTTTTCAATATATCACTTCCTTTGATATTGTAGCTAAAATGAATCTCCTCGACGATACCTTTCCAACGGGATATCATACTATTGATTAAGGTTGGTTGTCATTGATGTCAACCATTGAAGAAAGCCCCATAGCACAAAGGTTTGGGTAATGGACCCAATATTGTTTGATGTAAATATGACTCATTATTTTTTTTTCATGGTTGATAATATGTAAATATGGATGAACTCCAAAGTGGTCCCCTTATGGTGAAATCCCTCACGGGAAGACGCTTTGTGGAGTAAGAGAACCCATGCTTAATTGTGGAATAATGAGATGAAAGAAAGTGAATTTGTTAGGGAAAATATCCTAGATGGATAGTGCTTGTCATGTAATTTCGGATGGTATGTGGAACGTCACATAATTCCTCACGGTTAGAGAGTTATGGCCATGAGAAGTTGGAGACCCCAAGTTTGGGTAATGGACCCAAGCTTGTTTGATAGGTAACGATATGAGTTATGATATATTTTCAGATAATACTATTCTATATAGATAGTACATGTCATGCCATTTTTAGTGGTATGTAGAACATCACATAACTCCTCACGGTTTGAGAGTTATGGCCTTATGAAGTTGGAGGACCCTCATATGTCATCTAGAAGCCCCAAAAGGTCAAAGTAATCAAAGTGGTTTAAGAGATTTTAAAATATAAATAATAAAGTGAAGTGATGAGTGTATTATAATTCAAAGTGAATAAAAAATAAATAATTTCAATAATAAATTTAATGGAGAAATTAGAAGTGGACCCAACCCGAAAATAAGAAAAGTGGGCCAAGTGACCTAGAAGATGTTTTTAAGGAAGCTACTCGGAGAGTATAAATAAGAGGCAAGGCTCTCTCATTTGAATAACACTTGAGAATATTGAATATCTATAGGTGTTTGAGCTAACCAAATGATATCTAAGCCAGAATTCTGAGGAAAGTGAACAAAAGAAGGTCGAAATGCAAGGAAGGATAAATTCTTTTGATGGTGCTTTCTAAGGTATGTTATTTACAGGTCATCTCACCATTTTCACTAAAACTTTTTTTCTATAATGATTCAGATCCTGAAATTGCTATGCAAGTTATAAAACATATCCAAGCATCTGTGGTAAAACATTCAGCTTGTGTTTCATTGTATTTTGGGAGTTACACTCTATGAAAAATAGTGTTTGTGGTCAGTCTTGAAACTAGTCAAAATCGGGTGTTTCGGGTAAAAACGTCATAACTTTTTCATAACAGATCACAATTATGTGAGACTAAATTTTTTTGTTAGGGTACCGTATGTATTATGTTTTTTAACCATTTCAGAACAATTCATCAAATATTTTTTGCGAGGCATGCTCTACAAGGTCGCTCTCTAGAATAAGCCAGAATTTAGCAAGGTATGCCATTTTTGCTATAACTCCTTTTCTGAGAGGTTCCAAGTAGTGACACTTGGATTAATTACATAAAACACACTAAAGAACATTTTATATCAATTTTAGATATTTATACATTACAGGTTCAAAGTTATGATTACTTCAAGTTAGGATTGTTGACTAATCCAAAACTAGGCATGTGAGACTAAAGAAAAGTTTGATGAAAATGCCAATCTCTTGTTTTTAAAGTTAAGGAAGGTTTGTAGGAATATGATCATATACACTAGGTCTATTACAGAGCTACAAATCAGATTTGGATGATGAAATTGATGAGGGATTTCAGTTGTGGTACATGTTGAGTACATGGTTGAGACAAGTAGTTGATGAGTTGGCGCACATACATGAGGTGTATAGTTGATGAAATTGGTACATATTGATGAGTCATAGTTGATGAGTAGTTGATGCATGATTGGTACATACTTTGTACATGGTTGGATGCACTTTTTTATGGTACAGGTTGATTACAGGTTGGTGCATGGTTGATGCACTTGTTTATGGTACAGGCTGATTACAGGTTGAGGTACAAGTTGATGCATGGTTGATTCATGGTTCAGATTTATTGGTAAAGGTTTACAGCGGTATATCTCACAGTGATAGTGTGATAGTGGTTCCATCATTCTACTTCTACTTTAGGGTGGCAGGACGGGGCAAGGATAGGTTGTTGTAGTCGGAGAACATGGGGGTTGTAGCCTCCTTCTGGTTGTAGCCAAAGAATTGGGGAGTTGGAGCTTCCCTCAGGTTGTAGCTTGAGAAACTAGGGGGTTGCAGCCTCCTTCTAGTTGCAGCTAGAAAACAAAGGAAGTTGTTACATCCAATGAATTTAATTCTTCAAGACATATAAGAAAAAACATTTTGTGGTTTTCTCCCGATTTGGGTTTCCACATAAAACACTAGTGTATTGTGTATGTGTTTGATTATTTATTTTTTACTAGTAATTATTGGATAATAATTCTACATTGATATAACATTTGAAGAAAATGGATTATAATTATGCTATTATTGATTCACCCCCACTCTTAGTAATCCAACAATTGGTATCAGAGCAGGGTCCTTCAGAAATCAATTTAACCACTAAAAGGTAGATCATCGAGAGTACCAACTCATATAAAAATGGAATACCACAGTTTGATGGACAAAAGTATGAGTTTTGGAGAATAAGGATGAAGACATATATACAGGAACATGGATTTCAAGTTTGGAAATCAATTGTAGATGGATACACAACACCAACAGTTCCACCAACAAATGATAAAGTAGTGAAACTCAGTGAGAATAATTCCAAAGCCATAAATGCACTTTTGAATGGTCTCAGGGATACGGTATTCACCAAAGTTGCACATTGTAAATCTTCTAAAGAGATTTGGGACAAGCTTCAAAATATTTATGAAGGAGATTCAAAAGTCAAAGCAACAAAGCTTCAAACTTACAGAGGTTAGTTCGAACAACTAAAAATGAAGGAAGATGAAGATATCGCAACCTACTTCTTACGAGTCGATGAAACAGTTAATGCAATCATAGGATTGGGAGAAGAAATCGAAGAATCTGTAATTGTTCAAAAGGTAGTAAGATCTCTTTCTATGAGATTCAACCCTAAGATATCAACACTAGAAGAAAGATAGGATCTAAACTCAATAAGCATGGATGAATTGCATGGAATCTTCACATCATATGAGATGAGAACTGAACAGAAAAATCCAGATGTAAAATAAGTAGCCTTCAAAGCATCCAAAAGATCAAAGCAAAAGAAAAAGGAACAAGAAGAATATAGCAACAACAACGATGTCTCGAAATATGATGAAGAAGTGTCCAACTTCATCAAAAGATTGAATAAGGGAACCAACGGTAGGTACAGAGGTAAGCTTCCTTTAATTTGTTTTAATTGTGATGGTATTGGTCATTTTTCTAACAAATGTCCTAATACGAAAAAGAGAAAAGATGAAGGTTACTCAAAAGGAAGACAAACATATAAAGGTAAAAGAACTACAAAGAAAGTTTTCAAGAAACAATTTTGCACCAAAGAAGACATCTCATCATCAGATGAAGATGAAGTCAATGACAGTGAAACAAGGAGAGTTCTATTCATGGTAGTAGAAGACTCTGATAAAGAAGACTCCGAAGAAGAATATGAAGAATAAATTGAAGAGACAAAAGTTGACTTCGTAGAAGAATTAATGAGTGCCATAGAAGTTATCAGAAGAGAAAAGAAGAAAAACAAGAAACTACAAGGAGAACTAGATAAAAAAAAGGACACTCAAGAATTAGAACAAATGATCACAAAATTGAAGGTTCAAATAGAAGAAGATAAAATAACTGAAGAAGCACTCAAATAATAGCTAGAAGGAAAGGACAGGATCATTGGAAACCAGGAAGCAATGATTATCACACTAAGAAAGGATATTCAAACGAAAATTATGCAGAATAGCTCAAAAGTTCTGGATGACATTATCAGCAGTCAAAAATCTTATCTTGACAAGTCTAGACTTGGATACAATCAGACATAAAAGGGATCAAGCTCAAAAACAATAGAGCAAGAAACAAATCCAAAACGTTATGCAGAAACAATCAAAGGGGATAAAAAGATATACAAGGAAGATTACAGGGACACTCCTCCACCGAGAAGATTCATATTTTAGAATCAACAACATATAGACTTGCTTCAAGAAGAAGAAGGATTCATAAGAGCACCTCCTTTCATAATATCTTCAACTACCATGTATCAAACTATATTTTTTGGTTTATGTTATGCATGTAATAATTTTGGACATAAAGCTGTAAATTGCAGAGCTAACAACAGGAACAATAAGTACTTTGAGAGCCATACACAAAGAGGTTATTCAAGAAGACCTAGTGAAACACAGAGAAGCAGTTACAACAGGTTTGAATCTTTGAGCACTGAAGTGGAATGTTACAAATGTAACAATTTTGGACACATGGCCAAAAATTGCAGAATGACAGTCCCTCCTAAAGAACCTCAACAGAGTCACAAACAAGAACCTCAGAAAATGAC
>ML778053.1:840917-862822 GCA_009831015.1 Picea engelmannii | reverse complement strand
CTCCTTTGGAAATGATGATTCATCCAAAATCATTGGAAAAGGCACAGTCCAAATTGGGAACAAGAATGAAAAGGCATAAAATGTTCTACTAGTAGAAGATATGAAACATAATATTTTAAGTGTGAGTCAAATGTGTGACCAAGTCCATAAAGTTACTTTCGATTAAAAAAAGTGTGAGATAAGAAAAGAAGGTTCAGAAAAATTGGTCACTACAACTGCAAGAACTTCAAGCAACATATATGTGTTAAGAGAAATTGGAAATGAAAAGTGTTGTCTAGGAAAGGAAGATGAAAGTTGGCTATGGCATAGAAGAATGGGTCACATGCAATTTGATAACCTTGTCAAAGTTAGCAAAAGAGATTTAGTTAGAGAAATGCCCCAGATCACAAAACCAACCAACACTTTATGGAAGCATTTCCAACAAGGAAAGCAAACAAAAACCAACTTCAAATCAAAGGAATATTCAACAACAAAACCACTGAAAATTGTGCATACTGATCTAGTTGTACCAACTACAACAAAAGGATTAAAATGTGAGAGATACTTTATGTTATTAGTTGATGATTATACAAGAATGACTGTAGTTTGCTTTCTCAAGAACAAATCATAAACTTTAGAAAATTTCAAGGTCTACAAGGAAACGGTTGAAAATGAGATGGATTCAAGAATCAAATGCTTAATATTGGATAATGGAGGAGAATTCACTTCAAAGGAATTTATGGACTACTGCAACAATCATGGAATAAAAAGGCAATTCTCGGTCGCTAAGACACCTCAACAGAATGGAGTTGTTGAAAGAAAGAACAGGACAGTACAAGAAATGGCTCAAACAATGATAATGGATTCAAAGTTGATAGATATTTTTTGGACATAGGCAGTGCATACAAGAGTTCACATTCAAAACAGAGTAATGCTCAGAAACAACACTGATAAAACTCCCTACGAGCTATGGAAAGGAAGAGCAAAAAATGTGAAGCACTTTAGAGTTTTTGGAAGCAAATGATACATCAAAAGAGAAGATGAGAGAATGAGAAGGTTTGACTCTCGTGTGGAAAAAGGAATACTTGTTGGTTACTCAAGTACAAGGAAAGCATACAAGTGTTACAATCTAAGATTAAACAAAGTTATGGAAAGCATCAACGTAACAATTGATGAAATAGGTAGAACAGAATCAAAGAAAGAAGAAAACAAATCAATGCAACAACTTTTTGAATAAGAAGATGAAGAAGAAGAAGAAGAAGAGGAAGATGAAGATGAAGAGAATCTGACATAAGTAGAAGAGTAAGTTCAACAAGTATCTCCAAAGACACCTAGAAAACGAGTACAAAAGAATTATCCTTCAGATCAGATTATTGGAAACAAAGATGTAGGAGTTGAGACTAGAAGAAAAATCTGTTCACCAGAACAAACACACCTAGCACTCTTATCTACAATTGAGCCAAACTATTTTGAAGAAGCCATCAAGGATGAATTTTGGAATAAGGCCATGGATGAAGAATTGGATCAAATAGAGAAAAATGACACTTGGGAATTGGTTCCAAGACCATAGAATAAGAATGTGATCGACACAAAATGGGTTTTCAAGAATAAATTGAATGAAGATGTAAAGGTCACAAGGAACAAAACTAGATTGGTATGTAAAGGATACGCACAGATTGAAGGAATCGACTTTGAAAAGACATTTTCCCCAGTTGCCAGAATGGAAGCAATCCGTTTGATTTTATCTTATGCATGCTCCAAGAATGTTAAAGTATATCAGATGGACGTAAAATCAACTTTTCTGAATGGGGAACTTGAAGAAGAAGTCTACATTGAACAACCAGAAGGATTTCAATTGTCAAAGAACATAGACTATGTGTGTAAATTAAAGAAGGCCTTGTATGGTCTAAAACAGGCTCCTAGAGCATGGTACTCTAGATTGGATAACTATCTGGAATAGGTAGAGTTCAAAAAAGGAAGTGCAGGCAACAACCTCTACATCAAGGTAAGTCAAGGTAATATTTTATTAATTGAAGTTTATGTTGATGATATTATTTTTGGTAGTGATGATGACAGGTTAAGAAAGAAATTTGCAAAAAACACACAGAATGAATTTGAAATGTCGTTACTTAGAGAACTATCCTTCTTTCTGGGACTTCAGATACGTCAAAGTAGCCAAGGAATTTTTATTTCTCAAACCAAGTATATCAGAGAAATTCTAAAGAGGTTCGGAATGGAAGATTGCAAACCAGTTATCACTCCCATTCAAACCAATTGTAATTTGAGCAAATATGATGATTCAAAGTCTACAGATCAGAGGAAATATAGGTCAATGATTGGTAGCCTACTATATGTGACAACATCCAGACCAGATGTAATGTAAGAAGTTGGATAGGTGGCACGATTTCAAGCAGCACCGAAGGAATCACATGTATTAGCAGTAAATAGGATCTTCAGATATCTCAAAGGAACAAAAGAGTTTGGATTATGGTATCCAAAAGGAAAAGATCTATCACTTATTGCCTACACAAATGCAGATTGGGCAGGTTGTATTGATGATTGACGAAGCACCAGTGGAGCAGCGTTCTACTTAGGTGAGTGTTTGGTATCATGGATAAGCAAGAAACAATCATTGGTATCTCTATCTACAGTTGAGGTAGAGTATATTGCAGCAGCAACATGTTGTACACAGGTTCTTTGGATGAAACAAACTTTGACAGATATATAGGTTGAGTATGATGACCCTATTCCAATATATTGTGATAATACAAGTGCCATCAATATCTCAAAAAATCCAGTGATGCACTCCAAGATGAAGCACATTCCAATCAAGTATCACTTTCTACAGGAACAGGTTGCGAAAAAGAACATCAAATTTGAGTATGTGGGCACAAAAGAACAAGTGGCAGACATCTTTACAAAACCACTTCCACGAGAAGCCTTTGAATATCTTCGCCAAAGACTTGGAGTTATTTCTACTCTAAAAATGAATGCTTTTTGAATGTTTTTTGAATGCTTATGTTATATGTCTTACATGTACACGAGGAAGCACCATAAGAGGACAGTCTGTCAGGGGGAGCAGCCCCGGATGGAAAGATACCTTTGCCATTGATGACAAAGGGGGAGAGATTTATCAAATGTAGAGGACAGAGACATGGTTCTAGGGGGAGTAGATTTATCAGATGCAAAGGATAGAGGCATGGTTCTAGAGGGAGTAGATTTATCAGATGCAGAGGACAAAGGCATGGTTCTAGGGGGAGCATGAGTGATATGATTTCAGTATTGCATCAGAGTGTTGCCATCAATGCTAAAGGGGGATATTGTTGATTAAGGTTGGTTCTCATTGATGTCAACCCTTGAAGAAAGCCCCGTAGCATAAAGGTTTGGGTAATGGACCCAATACTGTTTGATGTAAATATGACTCATTATTGTTTTTTCATGGTTAATAAGAAGTAAATATGGATGAACTCCAAAGTTGTCCCCTTATGGTGAAATCCCTCACGAGAAGACGCTTTGTGGAGTAAGAGAACCCGTGCTTAATTGTGGAATAATGAGATGAAGGAAAGTGGATTTTTCAGGGAAAATATCCTAGATGGATAGTTCTTGTCATGTTATTTCTGGTGGTATGTGGAACGTAACATAATTCCTCACGGTTAGAGAGTTATGGCCATGAGAAGTTGGAGACCCCAGGTTTGGGTAATGGACCCAAGTTTGTTTGATGGGTAACGGTATGAGTTATGATTTATTTTCAAATAATACTATTCTATATGGATAGTACATTTCATGTCATTTATGGTAGTATGTAGAACATCACATAACTCCTCACGGTTTGAGATTTATGGCCTTATGAAGTTGGAGGACCCTCATATGTCATCTGGAAGCCCCAAAAGGTCAAAGTAATCAAAGTGGTTCAAGAGATTTTAAAAGGTAAATAATAAAGTGAAGTGATGAGTGTATTATAATTCAAAGTGAATACAAAATAAATAATTTCAAAAATAAATTTAATGGAGAAATTAGAAGTGGACCCAACCCTAAAATAAGGAAAGTGGGCCAAGTGACCTAGAAGATGTTTTTAAGGAAGCTACTTGGAGAGTATAAATAAGAGGCAAGGCTCTCTCATTTGAATCACACCTAAGAATATTGAATATATATAGGTTTCTTAGGTAACCAAATGATATGTAAGCCATAATTCTAAGGAAAGTGAAGAAAAGAAGGCCGAAATGCAAGGAAGGATAAATTCTTTTGATGGTGCTTTCTAAGGTATGCTATTTACGGGTCATCTCACCATTTTCTCTATAATTTTTTTTCTATAATTATTAAGATCCTGAAATTGCTATTAAAGTTAGAAAACATATCCAAGTAACCGTGGTAAAAAATACAGCTTGTGGGTCGTTGTATTTTTGGAGTTACACTTCGTGGAAAATAGGGTTTGTGGCCAATCCTAAAACTAGTCAAAACCGGGTATTTTGGGTAAAAATATCATAACTTCTTCATAATAGATACAAATTTAGTGAGACCAAATATGTTGGTTAGGGTACATTATATAGTATGTTTTTGAATATTTTCAGATCAATTCATCAAATATTTTGTGAGGGGCAGGCTCTACAAGATCGCTCTCTAGAATAAGCCAGAATTCAACAAGGTATGTCATTTTTTCTATAACTCCTTTTCTGAGAGGTTCCAAGTAGTGACACTTGAAGGAATTGCATAAAACACACTGAAGAACATTTTATATAAGTTTCATATCTTTATACATTACAGGTTCAAAGTTATTATTACTTCAAGTTAGGGTTGTTGACTAATTCAAAACTAGGGATGTGAGACTAAAGAAAAGTTTGATGAAAATGCCAGTCTCTTGTTTTCAAAGTAAGGGAAGGTTTGCAAGAATGTGATCATATACACTAGGTCTATTATAGAGCTACAAATCAGATTTGTATTATGAAATTGATGAGGGCTTTCAGTTGTGGTACATGTTGAGTACATGATTGAGACAAGTAGTTGATGAGTTGGCGCACATACATGAGGTGTATAGTTGATGATGTTGGCACATATTGATGAGTCATAGTTTATGAGTAGTTGACACATGATTGGTACATACTTTGTACATGGTTGGATGCACTTGTTTATGGTACATGTTGATTATAGGTTGGTGCATGGTTGATGCACTTGTTTATGGTATAGGTTGATTACAGGTTGAGGTACAAGTTGATGCATGGTTCAGATTTATGGGTACAGGTTTACAATGGTATATCTCATAGTGATAGTGTGACAGTGGTTCCATCATTCTACTTCTATTTCAGGGTGGCAGGATGGGGCAAGAAGAGGTTGTTGTAGCCACCTTCCGTTTGTAGCCAGAGAACATTGGGGGTTGTAGCCTCCTTCTGGTTGTAGCCAGAGAATTGGGGAGTTGGAGCTTTCCTCAAGTTGTAGCTTGAGAAACTAGGGGGTTGGAGCCTCCTTCCAGTTGCAGCTGGAAAACAAAGGAAGTTGTTGCTTCCAATGAATGTAATTCTTCAAGACATATAAGAAAAAACATTTCATGGTTTTCTCCCGATTTGGGTTTTCACGTAGGACACTGGTGTGCTGTGTATGTGTTTGATTGTTTATTTCTTACTGCTAATTATTGGATAATAATTTTACATTGATATAAAATTTGAAGACAAAGGATTATAATTATGCTATTACTGATTCACCCCCCCTCTGAGTAATCCAACAATTGTATCATACACTTTAAATGAAAATTGTATGCAAAAGTTACGACCCCAGGAGGTTGATGTACTAACTTACCCAAACAAGGCCCACGTGACTTTTGGTGCTTCATCTCCTAGGGTTAGGTTTTTGGATGTCTAGGGTTTTTGGCATTCTTGCTTATTATAAAAAGGCCTTTAGAGCCTCATTGTAATCATATTCTTGTGAATGCGAGTATCCATCAAATCTCTTCTTAGAGATAAGTTGCCACCATTCTAGAGAATCTTTCACTTTGTATTTTTACAGTCTCTGTTCATTTATTTCATTAATAGAAATCGTGTATTACTGTATATCTGTGTTTATGGTTGTGTCTCTGATACATTTTTGTTATATTATTGGATATTCGTGATATCTCTGTGCATTTCTTTATTATATCTCCACTCTAATTTCATTCTGAAAATAAATCTGTATCAGTGGTATCAAAGAAGGTTTCTCTTGATCATTTTTTTCAGTACATGTCCCTGACTAGGTCCAAGAATAGCAAGTTGGGTCTCGAGCTTGTCTCTCTTGAAGAAAATTTCTCTCGCACACCCAATAAACACTCAATGGTGGAATAAAAGAAAAATGACGGAGCAGGAGATCCTATCAATTTGTTGCTTGAGTGAGATCTTACATGATAGAGGGACGAAATGATGGAGAATTTTTCCCACATCCTTCAACGGCTGCCGATAGAAACAGACACATATTCATAAAAATATCACTTTGGAAGAACCTCTCCTTTCAAGGTATAGGTTAATTTTGATATTCCCATATTTTAAGGTCAAACAAATGCAGATGTGCTAGACAAATGGTTAAATCAGTTAAAAGGTTATTTCTCTATTCATAAATTTTCCAACAGGGAAAAGATTACCTCCGCACTCCTTAAAGCTCTCCCCCATGTCAAACATTGGTGGGAAACTTATTGGGAGAAAATTTCCATAGAGGAGTCTGGAATATATGGGGTCGAGCCCACATGGGAATTTTTTGTGGATGCAGTAAATGAACAGTATTACCCACTTGGAAACTATGAGGACTAGTACATGAGATGGACCACACTATGGAAAAAGAGGGGTCAAGCAATTCTAGAGTTCACCAATACCTTCCATACCTTGCACACCAAGATTAGTATCAAAGACTCCAAAATACATTTGGTTCTGGAATACCGTGGGGCTCTACACAGATACATACAAAATGAAATGGATTTTCTGGACATATCATCACTCGGTGTTGCTTATTGATATGTTGTTAAAATCGAGTAGAAATTTAAGCACCAGAACAAATGGGAGTTCGGGTCTGCAAATCCACAACAACCAAAGTATGACAAAGAAAACCCTAACAAACAGTCTCCCGAAAACCAGTCCAAGCCATAGGAAAATAAGGGTCATGGGAAGACAAAGAAGGACACAGGAAAATGGTCTGATTTACACAAAATCCCTTGGCACAACACCGATGAATGTCTCTCAAAACAATCATTGATGGTGAAGATCAAAGACAAGGAGCCAAACCTTAATTCAAAATCTGATTCTGAAAATACTGGTAAAACACAAATTATCGACGCAAACCCCACTGCTATGGTCGCGACCGCAACAATTCAACCAGAAGAACCAACAACTCCTGAAGAGGGGGAGCACCTTTTTCATTCACAGATGTTGATGAAGGGGGCCCTGCTGCATTTTATTGTTGATAGTGGAAGACATAAGAACCTCATCTCAATAGAGGTAGTCAAACAATTGGGATTTTCGACAACACCACACCCGCAACCATACTACATCGGGTGTCTTCGCCAAGGAAGAGATCTTCGTGTTAACCAGCAGTGCCAATTGTCATATGACATCCAGCCCTTCAAGGATGAGGTATTATGTGATGTTTCCCCACTGGATGTTTGTGATGTTCTCTTGGGCCAACCATATATGTGGAGACGCCATGCTATTTATGAGTCTCGACCCTATAGTGTTATTATTTCTCTGGGGGGTCATCTCTATAGAATACCATAGGTAGTTCTGACTACTGTTCCACCTAAATAGTGCTGCAAGTTAGTATCTCATACTACACAATTTATCTTCTTCATAATCTGTTCAAAAGGTGAACAAAAGGATACTGCAACCACTACAGCCTCGGCCCAAGAACCTTCTATCCAACAGAAGCAGGTTGACAAGATTGCAGAAAAGTACATAGATTCCTTCTACACAATGTCCTTTCATGTAGCTCAACTTTTTGAACAGCCTCAGCCTCAACAGATTTGTGATAGACTTCCACAAACTGGGCATCGCGAAGTATCCAACAATGTAAGCAGCTCACCAAGATGCAGATTCAACAAACGCTTTTTCCTCTCCACCAGGCACTCAATGTAGGAGACCATTGCTTCCTAAGGAGAGAGGATTGATCCAAGTGGATATAGGTGGCCACCCACCTTTTCCAACTGGCTCAAAATAGTTATCTGGCAATTTTGGTAATTTACTATTTTTAGGATGTTTTAACTTCCGGGGCCATTTTGTGGCCCTAAATGATGTTTTTTGGGAAAACATGTTTTTAATATAATATTTTTTTCAACACTGTGGATAAAATTAATATCCTTGTCGATACCTTTCCAATGGGCTATCATACGCTTAAAATGAAGATCGTATGCAAAAGTTACGATCCCAGGAAGTTGATGTACTTAGATCGTATGCAAAAGTTACGACCCCAGGAAGTTGATGTACTAACATACCCAAACGGGGCCCACATGACTTTTGGCACTTCATCTCCTAGGGTTAGGTTTTTGGATGTTTAGGGTTTTTGGCACTCTTGATTATTGTAAAAATGCCTTCAGAGCCTCATTATAATCATGTTTTTGCGAATGCGAGTAGTCGTCACATATCTTCTCAGAGATAAGCTACCACCATTCTAGCGAGTCTTTCACTTTGTATTTTTATAGTCTCTGTACATTTATTTCATTAATAGAAATCGTGTATTACTATATATTTGTTTTTATGGTTGCATCTCTGATACATTTATGTTATATTATTGGATATCCATGATATCTCCATGCATTTCTTTATTATATCTTCACTCTCATTTCATGCCGAAAATAAATCTGGATCAGTGGTATCAGAGTAGGTTGCTCTTGATCATTTTTTTCAATGCATGTCCCTGACAAGGTCTGAGTATAGAAAGTTGGGTCTTGAGCTTGTCTCTGTTCAGGACAATTTCTCTCTCACGCCCAAGAAAACCTCAATGGAGGAAGAAAAGAAAAATGATGGAGCAGACGATCCTATCAATCTGTTGCTTGAGCGAGCTCTCACGTGACAGAGGGACGAAATGATGGAGAATTTTTCCCACATCCTTCAATGTCTGCCGATAGAAACAAGCACATATTCATCAAACAAACACTTTGGAAGCACCTCTCCTTTCAAGGTACAGGTTAATTTTTATATTCTCATATTTGAAGGTTAGACAGATGTGGATGCCCTGGACAAATGGTTAAATCTGTTAGAAGGTTATTTCTCTGTTCATAATTTTTCCAATAGGGAAAAGATCACCTTCGCACTCCTTAAAGCTCTCCCCCACGTTAAACATTGGTGGGAAACTTACTGGGAGCAAAGTTCCACAGAGGACTCTCTAATATATGGGGCAGAGCCCACTTGGGATTTTTTTGTGGATGCGGTAAAGGAACAATATTACCCTGTTCAACTATGAGGACCAATACATGAGATGGACCACTGCAGAAAGAGAGGGGCCAAGAAGTTCCGAAGTTCACCAATACATTCCATACCTTGTGCACCAAGCTGGGTATTAAACACTCTAAACGCAATTTGGTTATGAAATACCCTAGTGCTCTACATAGATACATACAAACTAAAATATATTTTCTGGACATCTCATCACTCGGTGCTGCTTATCGATATGTTGTTAAAATTGAGTAGAAATTTAATCACCAGAAAAAATGGGAGTTCGGGTCTACAAATCTGCAACAACCAAAGTATGAAAAAGACGAGCCTAACAAACAGTCTTCCGAAAAGCAGTCCAGGCCACAGGAAAAGAAGGGTCATTGGAAGACAAAGAAGGACATCGAAAAATGGTGTGATTTCCACAAAATCCCCTGGAACAACACCGATGAATGTTTCTCAAAACACTCATTGGTGGCCGGGATCAAAGACAAGGAGTCAAACATTGATTCATAATCTGATTCTTAAAATACTGGTAAAACACAAATCATTGACACAGACCCCACTGCTATTGTCGCGACCTCAACATTTCAACCAAAAGAACCAATAGATCCTAAAGAGGGGGAGCATCTTTTTCATTCATAGATGTGGGTGAAGGGGACTCCGTTGCATTTTATTGTTGATAGCGGAAGAGAAAATAGCCTCATCTCAATAGAGGTCGTCAAACAGTTGGGATTGTCGACAAAACCACACCCACAACCATACAACATCAGGTGGCTTCGCCAAAGATGATATCTTCGTGTCAGATAGCAGTGTCAATTTTCATATGGCATCTATCCCTTCAAGGATGAAGTATTATGTGATGTTGCCCTACTAGATGTATGTGATGTTCTCTTGGGCCAACCATATATGTGGAGACATCATGTTGTTTATGAGTCTCGACCCCGTAGTGTCATTGTTTATTTAGGGGTTCATCTCTACAAAATACTAGAGGTAGTTCTAACTATGGTTCCACCTAAACAATGACGCAAGGTAGTATCTCATACTAAAAAATTCATCTTCTTCACAATCTATTCAAAAGGTGAACACAAGGATACTGCAACTGCTACAGCCTCGGCCCAAGCACCTTCTATCCAATAGAAACAGGTCGAAAAGATTGTAGCAAAGCATATAGATTCCTTCTGTACAACTTCCTCTCATGTATCTTAGCTTGTTGAGTGGCCTCAGCCTCAACAAATTCATGATAGACTTCCACAAACTAAGCAACGCGACGTCTCCAACAAGGCAAGCAGCTCACCAAGATGCAGATTCAACAAACACTTATTCCTCTCCCCCAGGAACTCAACACAATGGAGACCATTTCTTCCTAATGAGGGAGGATTGATCCAAGTGGATATCGGTGGCCACCCACCTTTTCTAATTGGCTCAAAACATTTTTCTGGCAATTTTGGTAATTTACTATTTTTAGCAGGTTTTAACTTTCGAGGCCATTTTGAGGCCCTAAGTGATGTTTTTTGGGAAAATAGGTTTGAAATTTGTAAGTTCCTTGATCTTGTAACTAAAATGAATCTCCTCAAAGATACCTTTCCAATGGGCTATCGTACGCCTAAAACAAAGATTGTATGCAAAAGTTATGACCCCGAGAAGTTGATGTACTAACTTACCCAAACAGGGCCCACATGACTTTTGGCGCTTCATATCCTAGGGTTACATTTTTGGATGTATAGGGTTTTTGGCATTCCTTATTATTGTAAAATTTCCTTTATAGCCTCATTGTAATCATGTTCTTGCAAATGCGAGTAGTCGTCACATCTCTTCTCAGAGATAAGCTACCACCATTCGAGCGAGTCTTTCACTTTGTCTTTTTACAGTATCTGTACATTTATTTCATTAATAGAAATCATGTATTACTGTATATTTGTCTTTATGGTTTCATCTCTGATACATTTTTGTTATATTATTGGATATCCACGATATATCTATGCCTTTATTTATTATATCTCCACTCTCATTTCATGCCGAAAATAAATCCGGATCAGATTTCTTCTGACTTAGAAGGTTTATCAATCTTCAAAGGTCTTGACCTTTGCTCCTCCTACGATTCTGAATCTTGGATCTCTTCAACACTTATGAAAAGTGATATCCCTTATGAAATGGATACTTAAATGATTTTGACTTCCCATGCACTCCTTGTGTTTAGGGATTTCAATAACTTAGTTCGAAGGATTTCTTGAAAAGAAATTCTTCTCGCTCTCCTGGCGTTCCTCTATTCTGGTTCTTCGACGCTTAGTCATTACTTAACATTGTGAAATCCTTGCACCTAGTATAAGTTTTCTTTTCTCTCTCTCTGAAATCTTCTGATTCAATCTAAGACTCAGTTGACACAGTCATTGTGTTCAAAATTCAAACCTTGCATACGAGTTTCAGAGAGAAGCAATTGAAACTTATCCAGTTTCTTCACGAACTCATACGATCAACTTCTCGAACAATCATACATGAAAGAAAATGAACTAAATCACATACACAGAATGTAACATTCATTCAACCACACAATAAAATGAACACAATCCAATATTTTGGACAATTCTTTCCATTCTATTCATTCATGAAACATGTTGGGTATGCGTTATATTCTTTGCATCTGTGTGTGTGGGCGCGTCAGATTCAACAACTGCGTCTAATGATCCATTTAGTAGAGAAAGTTGTATCATGTGCGCCAGACTCTTTCCTAGGGGGGTCCTAGGGAGGGGAAATTATGCGCCCCCCACCCGGTTACACGCAGCGCCCCGAATTTTTTTTTTTTGGGCGGATTTTGCTATTTTTAGTGGTTTTTTAAATTAATCCCAGATTAACAGATTAGGGTTTTGGTATATATGGAATACCTAAAAACATTGTATATATTGTATGGTGAATGGTGAAATTTGATATAATGAATATAAGAAAGGTTTTTCCCGGTTGAGGGTTTCCGGTATAAAATCTCTGCGTACTCTGTGTATGAGCCATTGATTAAATTTTGTTTTTCTTAAGAATCTATATGCATTGATTTACTTCACAGGTTTAAAAATTACATGTGGTATCAGAGCTCATTTTTGGCTTCAGAGGGACGCCTTTGTTGCTGAGGGTTTGGTTCGGTCTTGATAGATCAAGTTGATCTTGGGTATGTGATAAACCTAGGTTTAGTGGGAGATTTTGCAGTGGTTATTTGAGTGTAGAAAGAGGAATGGTGAGATATTCTAGAATCAAGATAGATAAGTTCAACGATAAAAACTTTGAGCTACGAAAGATCAAGATGTAGGATCTTCTTGTAGACAAAGAACAATGGATCGTTGTGGATCCTAGTACACAACCTACTGGTACACTGTCTACTAGCACACAAGCTACTGGTACACAACCTACTAGTACAAAAACTACTAGTACACCACCTATTGGTATGTCGAAGGAATATTGGGAGAAGTTGGACAGAAGAGAAAGGAGTACTATTCGACTCTACCTGGCAGATTCGGTGTTGTTGAACGTTTTAGGAGAATCTACAACTAAGGAACAATGGGATAAGTTGGGAATTTGTATCAATCAAAGTCCCTGGTAAACAAGTTGTTTCTTTGAAAGAAGTTGTATCATATTAGGATGGAAGATGGAGATTCTATGACAGAATATCTAAATTCCTTTAATACTCTAGTAAGTCAACTTGTCTCTGTTAATATTACGATTGTAGAAGAAGATAAGTGTATTAATTTGTTATGTTCTTTTCTAGATTCTTGAGATAATCTGGTTGTATCAATAGGTAGTACCACTCAATCTACATTGAAGTATGAGGATGTAGTTTTATCCTTGTTATCTGAAGAGATGAGGTGAAAAAGCATGGATGGTCATAACACAGATGTTTTATTTGTAAGAGGTCATACCCAAGATAGGAATCCTAGTAAGCCTTCAGGGGGGAGATCTAAAACTACAAGTAGATCTAAGTCTCCAGGAAAATATTTGAGGAAATGTTGGAAGTGTGGTAAAACATGGAATTATAAGAAAGATTGCAAGTCTAAGAAGGTTGAAAAACCAAAGGGATTTGATAGTACCTCTTCCACAGAGGCAAAAACCTCCACTGAAGAAGGAGGTGATGTTTATCTAGCATCTACAAGTACACATATAGAACGCGATGTATGGTTGATTGAATCAGGTGCATCATACCATATGAATCCTCGCAAGGAGTGGTTCTCTTAATATGAAAAATATGATGGTGGTGATGTATTCCTAGGAGATGATTGAACAACAAAAATCTTGGGACATGGAAGGGTTAAGTTGATGCTAAAAGATGGAAGGATTAGAACTCTCCCTAGGGTTCTGCACATTCCAAAACTTGCTAGTAGCCTAATATCTGTAAGCAGGTTGGATGATGTAGGAGTGGATACTGTATTTGGAAAGAACACTTGCAAGATGGTATGAGGGGTAATGGTGTTGATGAGGAGAGTTTGGTGTGGAACTCTATACAAGTTTTTGGGAAGAACTTATAATAATGGGTGTAACAGTTCTATTTTCCTTGAGTAGACAAATAAATAAGACAAGACCAATATCGTCCCTGAAAAGAAGACCATGTTGTGGCATCAAAGACTGTGGCATATTGGAGAAAAGGGCCTTCAAACACTACACGATAAAGGCATGGTTGAAGGTATGTCTAATTGCACTCTAGATTTTGATTTCTGTGAACATTGAATATATGGTAAACATAATTGAGTAAGATTCCCATATGGAGCTACAAGAGAAAAGGGGATCTTAGAATTGATACACAGTGATGTGTTTGGACCTATGCTTGTTCCATCACTAGGTAAGTCTATGTATTATGTTTCCTTCATAGATGATTTCTCAAGGTACACATGGATTTATTTTCTTAGAAAGAATTATGAGGTATTTGATAAATTTAAAGAGCTTAAGGCTCTAGTGGAAAATCAGACAGAGAAGAAAATAAAAGTATTGAGAACAGATAATGGTGGAGAATTCTATGGAAATGAATTCGAAGAATTATATAAGAAGTGTGGTATAGAAAGGCAAAAGACTACTCCATACACTCCTCAATGGAATGGATTTTCATAAAGGATGAACATGACACTGATAGAAAAAGCAAGGAGCATGCTCAATGGTGCTGAGTTAGGACAAGAATTCTGGGTAGAGTTAGTGGGTACAACATGTTACCTAGTCAATCGATCACCTTCATTAGCGTTGGATTATAAAACTCCACATGAGGTATGGTTTGGAAAGAAACCCTCTCTTCAACATCTTAGAGTGTTTGGTTGTGATGATTACGCACATGTTCGAAAGGAAAATAGAATTAAGTTGGATAAAAAGGCTAAAAAGTGTATCTTTATTGGTTATAAAGATGGTGTGAAAGGTTATAAGCTTTGGAACCCATAAACCAAGAATATTTTTTACAGACAAGACACTATTTTTAGAGAGGTAAAAGATGTGTCCAAACAGGAATTCCTACCAACGCAAGATGAACCTGAGAAAATAGAGCTTGAGTTGGATGATGCAAAATCTGAATCATCTAAAGAAGAGAAAGTAGTAGAAGAAGAAGAAGAACCTCATACCCCAGTATTGAGGAGATCAATGAGAGATAGAAGGAAACCAGAAAGGTATAGTCCACATGATTTTTGTTCCAATTTTTCTTTATCTATTACTGATGATGATTCCATAACTATCAGGAAAGCAGTGAATTCAGAGGATAGTAAACTTTGGAAGAAGGCCATGGTTGAAGAAATGGATTCCTTGGATAAGAATGAGGCATGGGATATATTTGAGTTTCTAGCTAGAAGAAAATTGTTTGGTAGAAAATGGTTGTTCAAGAAGAAGTTTAATGCACAAGGTAAAGTGGATAAATACAAAGCTCGATTAGTAGCAAAAGGTTATTCCCAGGTAGAGGGAATTGACTTTGGTGAGATTTTTTCTCCTATTGGTAAGTTAACTTCTATTAGATTTCTTTTATCTATTGTTGTTGCTTTTGATCTTGAAGTGGAATAGATGGACGTGAAGACAACATTCCTACATGGGGATCTAGAAAAAAAAATCTACATGAAGTAGCCAGAAAGCTTTGTAGTGAAGGGAAATAAAGAGCTAGTCTGTAAGCTAAAGAAGTCACTATATGGTCTGAAGCAATCACCTAGGATGTGGTACCAAAAGTTTGACACATACATCCTTGGATTGGGATTTGTAAGAAGCAGGGCTGATCACTATGTATATTCCAAGCAGGTTGGTAATCACTTCATTTATGTAGTGTTGTATGTTGATGACACGTTGTTGGTAGGAAATAACATGGATGTTATTAAGGAGGTGAAATCACAGCTATCCTCCAAATTTGACATGAAGGATCTCAGTGGTGCTAACTTCATTCTGGGAATGGAGATTAAAAGAGATCATGCAAACAGGAAACTCTGGTTGAATCAGAGAAAATGTGTTGAGACAATATTGCAGAGTTTTAATATGCATGGAATTAAACTGGTCAAGGTTCCTATTCCTATAGGTATAAAGTTATCTGCAAATCAGTGTCCCAAGACACAGCAAGAAGAAGAGGACATGTCCCATGTTCTATATGCCAGTGTAGTTGACGGTTTGATGTATGCAATGGTTTGTACTAGACCAAAAATTGTACATGCAGTGGGAGTTTTGAGCAGGTATATGTCAAAACCAGGGAAGGAGCATTGGATAACAGTAAAGAGGGTCTTTAGGTATCTTCATGATAATACCATTTATGGATTGTGCTACCAAGGAAGACCAGGATTGGATAGAGTGGTGGACATACATGGCTTTGTTTATGCAGACTGGGCTAGAGATCTGAATCACAGAAGATCTACAAGTGGGTATGTGTTTAACCTGTTTGGAGGAGAAATTAGTTGGATGAGCAAAAGACAGGCTATAGTGGCACTCTCAACTATAGAAGTTGAATACATGGCAACCACTCATGCAAGCAAGAAAGCAATATGGTTTCAAATATTGTGTTTAGGTATTGGGTTTGTTCAATAAGTAGTGAGATTAGATTGTGACAGTCAGACTGAAATCTTCCTGGAAAAGAACCCAACTTATCATTCAAAGACAAAGCATATTGATGTTCAATATCACTTTGTGAGTGACATGGTTGAGGAAAAGAAGGTGTTGTTGGAAAAGGTTGACACTTTGAAGACTGTTGCAGATTCATTGACAAAGTCTATTAGCATAGAAAAGTTCTCTTGGTGTAGAGTAACAATGGGCATTGTTTCCCTAGATTGTTGACTATATAATCCCCTAGAACCCTGGATGCAAAGAAAACAACAAGTGGGAGAATGTTGGGTATGTGTTATATTATTTGCATGTGTCTGTGTGTGCACGCATCAGATTCAACAAATGTGTCCATAATGATGTTTATATAGATGACTTTGATACCGTTGATAGGGAGACTGCTGCCAGCAAGCATCCATAGCCTCGACAGGGATGCCATTTAACCCACTCTAGTAACTATATGTTGATTAAGGTTGGTTTTCATTGATGTCAACCCTTGAAGACAGCCCCGCAGCACAAAGGTTTGGGTAATGGACCCAATACCTTTTGATGTAAAGGTGACTCATTATTGTCTTGTCATGGTTGATAAGAAGTAAAGATGGATGAACTCCGAAGTGGTCCCCTTATGGTGAAATCCCTCATGGGAAGATGCTTTGCGGAGTAAGAGAACACATGATTAATTTTGGAATAATGAGATCCTATATGGATATTTCTTGTCATTCCATTTTCGATGGTATGTGTAACATCACATAACTCCTCACAGTTAGAGAGTTATGGCCATGAGAAGTTGGAGACCCCAGGTTTAGGTAATGGACTCAATTTTGTTTGATGGATAACGATATGAGTTATGATATATTTTTAGATAATACTATTCTATATGGATAGTACATGTCATTCCATTTCTGGTGGTATGTGTAATGTCACATGACTCCTCACATTTTGAGAGTTATGGCCTCATGAAGTTGGAGGACCCTCATATGTCATCTAGAAGCCCCAAAAGGTCAAAGTAGTCAAAGTGGTTTAAGAGATTTTAAAAGGAAAATAATAAAGTGAAGTAATGAGTTTATTATAATTCAAAGTGAATAGAAAATAAATTATTTCAATAATAAATTTAATGTAGAAATTAGAAGTGGGTTAACCCTAAAATAAGGAAAGTGGGGCCAAGTGACCTAGAAGATGTTTTTAAAGCAGCTACATGGAGAGTATAAATAAGAGGCAGGGCTCTCTCATTTTAATAAAACTTAAGAATATTGAATATATATAGGTGTCTGAGGTAACCAAGGATATGTAAGCCGAAATTCTGAGGGAAGGTGAAGAAAAGAAGGCGGAAATGCAAGGAAGGATAAATTCTTTTGATAGTGCTTCTTAAGGTATGTTATTTACAAGTCATCTCACCATTTTCGCTATACCTTTCTTTCTATAATGATTCAGAACTTGAAATTGCTATTCCATTGAGAAAAAATATCCAGGTATCCACGATAAAATATTTATCTTGTGGGTCATTGTATTTTGGGAGTTACACTTCATAGAAAACAGGGTTTGTGGCTAGTCCTAAAACTAGTCAAAAAATGGTGTTTCGGGTGAAAACGTCATAACTTCTTCATAAAAGATAAAAATTTAGTGAGAAAAAATGTGATGGTTACGGTACAGTCTGTAGAATTCTTTGTAATAACTTCAGATCATTTCCATAAATATGCCATGCGGGGAACACTCTATAAGGTTGCTCTCTAGACTAATCCAGAATTCAACAAGGTATGCCATTTTTTGTATAACTCCTTCTCTGAGAGGTTTCAAGTAGTGAAACTTGGAGGAATTGAATAAAAAACATTGAAGAACAATGTATATCAGTTTCATATCTTTATATATTATAGGTACAAAATTATTATTACTTCAAGTTAGGGTTGTTGACTAATCCAGAACTAGGCATGTGAGACTAAAGAAAAGTTTGATGAAAATGCTAGTCTCTTGTTGTTAAAGTTAAGGAAGATTTGCAGGAATGTGATGATATACACTGAGTCTATTTCAGAGCTACAAATCATATTTGGATGATAAAATTGATGATGGATTTTGGTTGAGGTACATGTTGAGTACATGGTTAAGACAACTAGTTGATGAGTTGGCACATACATGAGGTGTATAATTGATGATGTTGGTACATATTGATGAGTCATAGTTGATGAGTAGTTGAAACATGATTGGTACATACTTGGTACATGGTTGGATGCACTTTTTTATGGCACAGGTTGATTACAAGTTGTTTGGTACAGGTTGGTGCATGGTTGATGCACTTGTTTATAGTATAGGTTGATTACAGGTTGAGGTACAGGTTGATGCATGGTTCAGATTTATTGGTATAGGTTTACAGTGGTATATCTCACATAGATAGTGTGACAGTGGTTCCATCATTCCACTTCTACTTCAGGGTGGCAGGACGGGGCAAGGACAGGTGGTTGTAGCCACCTTCCGGTTGTAGCTGAAGAACATAGGGGGTTGTAGCCTCCTTTTGGTTGTAGCCAGAGAATTGGGGAGTTGGATATTCCCTCAGGTTGTAGCCTGAGAAACTAGGGGGTTGGAGCCTCCTTCTATTTGCAGCTAGAAAACAAAGGAAGTTGGTGCTTCCAATGAATGTAATTCTTCAATACATATAAGAAAAATCATTCTGTGGTTTTCTCTCGATTTGGGTTTCCACGTAAAACACTGGTGTACTGTGTATGTGTATGATTTTTCATTTGTTCATTGCTTATTTACTCTGCATTTATTGGATGATATTGCTACATTAATATAACACTTGGATTATATGGTTAAAAATGATTAAATTTCTCTATTACTGATCCAAACCCCCTCTCAGTAATCCAACAATTGGTATCAGAGCGAGGTTCCTTCAGGAAATAGTTTAACCACTAGAAGGAGATCATGGATTATTCTGAGAATGGAGTACCAATGTTTAATGGTCAGAATGGTTTTAAGTATGAGATGTGGAGCAAAAGGAAGGAAGTATTTTTACAGGCATAGGGACATTATATTTGGCTATCAGTTGTTACAGGATATGCTAGTTCAAAAAGGGCAAAGATTACTGCCAAGAAGGAATTGAAGAAGAATAACAAAATAACAATGGATTTCATCTGGGAAGGATTACCTAAATCGGTAAGAGAAAAGGTTGGTAAATGTTCATCAGCCAAAGAACTTTAGGATAAGTTACATGACATATATTCTTCACCCATCTCAAATTCAAAAAATGTTAAATAAGATGTAGATACAGAACAAGAAGAAAGATGCTCATCATGTCAGACAAATTTAGAAGAGGAAGAGTATGATGAAGAAGAAGTTGATTACAAAGAAAAAATGAACAATGCAATTAAATATCTAAGGAAAGAAAGAGAAGAAAACAAGTCATCCAAGAAATAATTGATGAAGCAAAAGCAAAGTGTTCAAGGTTCCAAAAAGGATCAACAGGTCATCAAGAATTTAAGAGCTCAACTAGAAGAGTCCAGAAGAATTGAAGAAACTCTAGAATATCAAAAGAAATGTTTAGAAGCCAACATAGCATCACAAAAGGAAGACATATAAAAGAGAGAAAATATATTGATGGATCATCTCAAGGAAAGAACCAATGACTTAAACCAACTTGAGGAAGAGTTTGGTCAAGAAGAGAGAATATTGGCAGAAGAAATAATTACATTGAAAATCCAACTTGAAGAAGCAAAGAGAACATAAGAGGTCATGAAATTTCGGATAATGAATAAAGAAGAAGAGGTTGAGAATCTTGAAGAAGAAGTTGTCACACTAAGAGTCAAAATCCTCAAGCTCAACAAGAAAGTTGAAGAGACAAAAACATCCACATCAGTTGTAGAGAATGAAGAGAAGTAGTCTACATTGATAGAAAAGAAGAATGAAGAAAATAGAAAGAGTTATGCAGAAGTACTCAAAGGAAGGAATCATGGTCAACCAGAATATAAGAAAACTATTGAAGATACATCTTCAAGAATACCATCCATGTTCAAGCCACAAAGAATCTTCAATCATGATCATGATCAGTTAAGGAAAAAATTCAGAAGGACTATGCCAAAAAGAAGATCATTCACTCCAAGGTATGAAAAATTATTTTATGGTCATTGTTTTTATTGTACTAACTTTGGACATAAGGTTACATATTGCAGGGATTATAAAATAAATGTTCAAGTAGACCGTGCCTATGTGGTCGCATGTAACATTGAGTGTTACAAATGTCATAACTATGGACACATAGCCAGTGATTGTAGAAGCATGATCGATACTTCCATGAAAGAGAATACATATATCAAATATAAGAAAGTATGGATAAGAAAACAGGATGAAAAAGTGAAAAAAGACCAGCTACCATCGATTGCAAGATTGGCAATAAAATGAGATGAAGAAAATTCTACAGAGAAAAGGAAATATGTCAGATACAAAAAGGTTTGGAAAATAATTGAAAGAAAGGAAGGACAGGTTAATAAGGAACATGTTCAAGAGAGTGTACTTTTATATATTGTAGTGAAAGATGAATCCATAGATAGAAAGAAAGAAGTTAGATCTCAGAGAGATAATGAATCTACCAATGAAGATGATGATGAATGCACATCAGAGCAGGAATTGTTTTGAGCCATCTGACTTAGAGAATCCCAAGTAATATGAATATTATATAGGGGGAATCTATGTGATAGCTGTGACAGACCAAAGAACCATACTTCGAGCAGCGTGGAGAGTTTGAGAAGACATATTCAGAGCAATCAGTTAACAAAAGTATAGTTTGATAGTATAATGATAAATGGGTTAGCATTATGGATAGTTGCACAAGTAGAGTCTTGGACAGTATGGACATAAATGGATTTGTAAGAAAACTTAGTAGGTTTGGATAGATATATGATAGTGGACGAGAGCATGGATTCATAGATTGGTTTAGAGAGTGGTTTAAAGACAAAGGAACATTATCATAATAGATGATAATTATACAGGAAATGACTCAAACAATGCTAATGTATTACAAATTGACAGATATTTTTTGGACACAGGTAGTGCATACATCAGTTCACATTCAAAACATAGTAATGCTCATAAACAACACTAACAAAACTCTTTACGAGCTATGGAAAGGAAGAATAGAAAATGTGAAGCACTTCATAGTTTTTGGAAGCAAATGCTACATCAAAAGAGAATATGGAAGAATGGGAAAGTTTGACTCTCGTGTGGACGAAGGAATACTTGTTGGTTACTCAAGTACAAGGAAAGAATACAAGTGTTACAATCTAATATTAAACAAAGTTGTGGAAAGCATCAATGTAACAATTGACAAAACAAGCAGACGAGAATCAAATGAAGAAGAAAACAAATCAATGGAACAACTTTTCGAAGAAGAAGATGAAAAATAAGTAGAAGAGGAAGATGAATATGAAGAGAATCGGACAGAAGTAGAAGAGAAAGTTCAACAAGTATCTCCAAAGACACCTAGAAAACGAGCACAAAAAAATCATCCTTCAGATCATATTATTGGAAATAAAGATGTAGGATTTGAGACTAGAA
>ML778053.1:771337-824161 GCA_009831015.1 Picea engelmannii | reverse complement strand
TTGCTGTCATTATATGCCAAGATTTGTCTTTATTAGTTATCTTTGCATTCTGGCAATAAGCCGAGATGGATATTGTTGGTAATCTGGAAATTGTCTGAAATTGTTATCACTGCATTCTGGCCATGAGAAGAATGTATGTGTTGGGTGTTTTTTTTATGGCATGCATTGTAGATATTGGGCGTTTTTTATCTGTGTTTTAAATGTGTTAATGTCCTGTGTTTTACTGAGATATGGGGCGTTGAATGAACTGTGTTTTACTTTGTTATGTGGGCGTTCTCTTCCAGACTGAGCCTCCTTACATTTCATTTTTATTTATTGGGGTCTGTGTGTTAATGGTTAATGAAAATCGAATTGCAGTCTGAATGCAAATCCGACTTTCATTACATTTCATTTTATCTATTGGGGTCTGCATGTTAATGGTTAATACAAATCAAATTGCAATCTGAATGCAAATCTGAATCTCTTTACATTCATTTTATTTATTGGGGTCTGTGTGTTAATGGTTAATGCAAATCGAATTAAAGTCTGAATGCAAATCCGACTTCCATTACATTTCATTTTTTTTTCTATATGGGTCTGTGTTCTTACTATTCTTGATGCCTGTTCTAAGTGCCTCACCTAAGGCGACCTGAGTCCAACTATCGTTGGGTGCATTACTCGGCGAGAACCATCATGATCTTCAGTTACCCATTTATCAGTTAACTACCATATATTTAGTGGAATCATATTGTTATTTAGTTGGTGATTAATTGGTATTATTTGATTGTTATAACTGCAATGTTGAATCAGTCGCATTATTAATTATTTACTTGCTGCATTTTTGGATTGCGTTTTATTACTGTTATTGTGTTTTGGGTGCGTTTTTGGTTTGTGTTTTTGGTTTGCGTTTTAATACTGTCATTGCATTTTGGGTTGCGTATTATCACTATGTCTTGTTTTTGAAAAAAAAATAATAGATCATTATTAAGAGGTCCACATTGACCGTGTTAAAATCATAACAACGTATTCTCTTTAAGGTAATTTTTATTATCATTCAATTGGTTGGGTTATTGCAAACACATGTAAGATATGGGTGCCAGTACGGTTGTTTGGGTATTGTAATTGATAGTTGAAAATGGTGTAGTAATGGTAACGCTGCTGTAAGATTTAGGATGACATATACGGGTAACCATTATTGCAATTAAACTAAATAGAGTGTTAGCGTTAGACCAACAAAAATGAAATTTTGTTGTTATTGATTGCAATGTCTTTTTATTATAATTTGAAATGTCGATTGTCTTATGATAATTTATTAAATTTAATTGTATTGGTAACATACCAGCAGTACCATGATTATTAAATTATTCCAAGTCATTAAATGTAAAGCGTGAATTTGTTGTTTTAAGTTGAAAGTGATTGTTAATATGCCTTTTTAATTATGATGTATGTTGCTATATCAAAGTGATGTCACCTATGATTAGGATGTAATCTATATATTGACCTCCTTAAATTAATTGTTATCTTTACTTTTATCATTGTAATATCGATAGTTTCCATTTCCAAATGTTGCCCTTTTAATCATTGTCATTTAAAATGTGATTATTGTAGATCGCCTTTTTTTAATTATGATGTATGTCGTTACTTCCAATTGATGTCACCTATAATTAGGATGTAATCTATACATTGACTTCATTAAATTAATTGCTATCTTTACTTATCATCATTGTCATAATGATAGTTGTCATTTCCAAATATTGCCCTCTTTAATTATGGTCATTTTAAATTTTATTATTCCATAGATTACCACCTTGACTTATGATGTATATTGTTAAATTCAATTGATGTTACCCTTAATTATGATGTTATTCTAATACATGATTATTGAACTTTATGATCATCGATGACATCGCATAGTGAGCTCCTCATGTTTAATTGAGTGTTTTATCTTGGAAGGTCATTTTAATTCTAGTGGTGGTAGCATATAAGAGGTATGGTAATTGTAAAATCATGGCCCGGATATGTGAGATCAATGAAAGGTGCTTAATATTTCTGGGCAGTGTTTGGTATCTTTCATCACTATTAATAAACATTCATTGTGTAATAACCTTGAGTTAAGTACAATAGAACTTCTGAGACTATTTTGAGGGTGTTGTTCCTTGTAGATAAAGTTGGACTTGGTTGTTAAACCTTCCGTGTGTCAGGATTGTTAGTCAGGCGGGAGGTAGACTCCCCAGGTAGCCTCAGTGTATAATTTTGTGCATTGATTTCCATGTATAGAATCCAGTGCTGCATCAAGAATCTCGGGCCCTTTAAAGGCAGGGTTTCCACTCTTGCGACACACCTAACAGAGGTTACTAGTTTCTGCCTGAGCAGTCAGCCAGGAGCCTGTCTAATCTTCTTTCGATAAGACATAAGAATAAAATCCCTGCTTTTCTGTGTAGAAATAGTAAACCCTACCATTGGATTCTTCCATCTGTGACTGTGTTGTGCTTAACACCTGGTGTCATTTTCTGCTTACAGCTACTAGTTGTACGCCTTATGTCTAGGGGTGTTTATTGCTTGTTGTCACTGTGATGTGTCGGTGTCGTCTTGTTGTGTTCGTCTTGCCTGCATCTTGTTCTAGGTTGGGTTACTAGTTTCTGCCTGAGCAGTCGGCTAGGAGCCTATCTAATCTTCTTTCGAGAAGACATAAGACTAAACGCCCTGCTTTCCTGTGTAGAAATAGTAACCCTAACACCCTGGATTCTTCCCTCTATGTTCTTACTATGCACCCCCAGTATGTCTCAATGTTGTGATGTGCACCTTATGCCTGTGATCGTATATTGTTGCATTTACACGTTGTGTGCCTTTAGTTTTACCTTGTCGTGGTTGCGTCTTGTTGGTCGTCGAGTGGCGACATAGAGTCAAGTGTGTTTGTTACTTCTACACACGCGCACACACCGTAAACAAAAAAAAAAAATCGCACCTGTTTTCAGAGTTGTGTCGTAACGAGAATGGTGTTACACCTTAGTGATTTATGTCAATCCTTCGAGAAATTCTGGTAGTGAATTCTGGTAGCACAAAGGTTTGGGTAATGGAACCAAGGTTGTTTGATGTATAATGGTATGAGTTTTAATATATTTGAAGGTAATACTATTCTATATGGATAGTACATGTCATTCTATTTCTGTTGGTATGTGGAACGTCACATAAATCCTCACGGTTAGAGAGTTATGGCCATGTGAAGTTGGAGAACCGAGGCTTGGGTAATGGACCCAAGTTTGTTTGATGGATAATTGTATTATTTTTGATATATTTGAAGGTAATACTATTCTATATGGATATTACATGTCATGTCATTTCTGCTGGTATGTGGAATGTCACATAACTCCTCACGGTTTGAGAGTTATGGCCTTACGAAGTTGGAGGGCCCTCATATGTTGGCTTGAAGCCCCAAAAAGTCAAAGAAGTCAAACTAGTTTAAGAGATATTAGAAGGTAGATAATAAACTGAAGTGATGATTGTACTATAATTCAAAGTGAATACAAAATAAATTATTTAAATAATAAATTTAATGGAGAAATTAGAAGTGGGTTAACCCTAAAATAAGGAAAGTCGACAAAGTGACCTAGAAGATGTTTTTAAAGAAGCTACTTGGAGAGTATAAATAAGAGGCAAGGCTCTCTCATTTTAGATTAAACTTGAGAATATTGAATATCTATAGGTGTCTGAGTTATCCAAAGGATATCTAAGCCAAATTTCTGATGGAAGGTGAAGAAAATAAGGCCAAAATTCAAGGAAGGATAAATTCTTTTGATGATGTTTTCTAAGTTATTTTTTTTTGTTTGTTTGTTAGTTTTTCCGTGACATGTGGGACTAACCTATGGCTAAGAAACCATGACTCAAGGGAATCTAAGCCATCAAAATCACCTGGGGATCACACCCAGCCTGAGCCACACCAACCCTTAACATGGTTGGATTTCTTTTGTCCCTGCAGGTTTCGAACCAATGACTTTAACATCACAAAGTGCCTTAACAACACACTCTGTCACTGACTGTCCTACACCTCGGGGAATATGTTTTATAAGGTATGTTATTTACAGGTCATCTCACCATTTTAGAAATAAATTTTTATATATAACTATTCAGATAGTGAAATTGCTATTGCATTGAGGAAACATATCCAAGTATTTGTGGCTAGTCCTGCAACTAGTCTAAAACAAGTATTTTGGGTAAAAATGTCATAACATCTACATAACAGATCCAAATTTAGTAAGACCAAATGTGTTGGTTATAGTACAGGTTGTAGTAGTCTTTGTAATAGTTTCAGATCTATTCAACAAATATTTGGTGAGGGGCATGCTCTACAAGGTTTCTCTCTAGAATAAGCCATAATTCAGCAAGGTATGCCATTTTTTATATAACTCCTTTTCTAAGAGGTTACAAATAGTGTCACCTGAAGGAATTGCATAAAACACACTGAAGAACATTGTGCATCAGTTTTAGATATTTATTCACTATAGGTACATAGTTATGATTATTTCAAGTTAGGGTTGTTGACTAATCCAAAATTAGTCATGTGAGACTAAAGAAAAGTTTGATGAAAATGCTAGTCTCTTGTTATTAAAGTTAAGGAAGGTTTGCAGGTATGTGATCATATAAACCAGGTCTATTACAGAGTTACAAATCATATTTGGATGATGAAATTGATGAGGGCTTTTAGTTGAGGTACATGTTGGGTACATGGTTGAAACAAGTAGTTGATGAGTTGGGACATACATGAGGTGTATAGTTGATGATGTTGGTACTTATTGATGAGTCATAGTTGATGATTCGCTGACACTTGATTGGTACATACTTGGTACATGGTTGAAGGAACTTTTTGGTAGTATTGTTGACACATGTTTTATAGATGATGTAGCATACTTGTATTGGTATATTATTAAAAGAACATATTGATCTTGGTGATCATTATGAGTTGTTTTGTTATGCTTGGTTGATTCACATGTTTGAGATTTGTCTTGGTGATTGATATTGGTGAGTAGATATGATTTGGTTAATAAGATTGATGAGATAGGTTGTTGTGATAGGACAAGTTGTTGTGAAAGGTTTTTGTGGCAAGTTATTTGTACAGGTTTGGTGCATGGTTGATGCGCTTGTTCATTGTATAGGTTGACGTACAGGTTGGTGCATGGTTGATGCACTTGTTTATGGTATAGGTTGATTATAGGTTGTTTGGTACAAGTTGGTGCATGGTTGATGCACTTGTTTATGGTACAGATTGATTAGAGGTTGAGGTATAGGTTGATGCATGGTTCAGGTTATTGGTACAGGTTATTTGGTGCAAGTTGATTTGTACAAGTTTACAGCAGTGGTTGGCTCTTGGTTATGGAAGGTTGTGAATATTAAGGAAAGAAGTGTGAAGTGTGAATTGCATAGAAGACAAGTTGACTGAGATTAGGTCGAAGTGACCAAAAGAGAAGAAAATACAGAGCAAAGTAAAAAGAAAACAAGCAGTTGGACAGGGAGATCAAGGAAGAAAGATCAACAAGGAAAATGTATTCTGGATGACTCAGCAAATGGAAAAAGCCACTAATGGATGTTTGGAGCACCTTGCAAGAAATAAGGAAAGATAGGCTAGCGAAGCATTGAAAACGTGGGTCAAGTTGACCTAGGGTTTTAGACTCCTAGGGTTTTGGTATTTAGGGTTTTGATACCAAGGTTTTGGTATAAGGTTGTTCGAGAGTCATTATAATGTATAAATAAAGGTCAAGAGGACCTGGGATGTGTTCGATTAGGGTATGATGAGTGATTATTGTTATTGATGAGAGAGAAGTATTGTGAGGTGAGAAAAGTATGTGTTGTAAGATCTTTAGCTGGGTGCGAAGATCAACCCTACAGCTGGCTGCACAGGGAGGGGAGAGGGGAAGAGGAAGAAAGAGAGATCTGCAAGCTAAGAGTGTAGATAGAACTGTATGCTTTCATTTAATATATTATAAAGCATAGCTCTGTGGATGTATCCTTAGGGAGAGGGTGAACCATGTATATCTTTTTGTTGTGTGTGATTGATTTTTTATTCTTCTGATCTCTAATACACTGTTAATGAAATATTGTGTTAGATCTGAGATATAGTTCATGCAATAGGCTTAAGAAAGGTAAAGGATAACTAGATATGTGTGAGAGTGTTGCCCTGGATCCACTTGGAATTTCCTCTAGTTGTAGACAACAGTGTCTTGCAACCCCCTATAACTACTTCAGGTGAGACTACATCTTCTTTGTAGGTGTTTCTGAAAGGGCCAGTAGTTAGGGCTTGTTGGTGCACTGTTAGAACTGAACCCTGGGTCTACCCCTGTGCCAACAAATGGTTCTGTTTCCAAGACCAGGATCTTCTTCAGGGAATGTCAAGGTGGTTTCCATTGAAGACAAAGATTCAGAAGTGGATAGAAGAACAAGAGAAGGACTTCGTTGAAGCTTAGAATAAGAACCCTAATCTTAGTACAAAGGATTGGTTGGGAAGTTATATCTTTACTAATATACACGAGATTTTCTTTGGAGGAATTCATGAGGAGCTATACGAGTGGCTAGCCAGATTAGCAGATACCCATTTTGAAATCAGACTCAGACCACCTGTGGTTTGGACATCGACGTTGATGAAGAAGGTCAAAAGAGTTGATAACGTTATGTCAAGAGAAGTAGATCACTGGTTTCATAGTACCATTGGAGGGTACATTACTGAGTTTTCTATTGATAGAGTAGAATCATATAGCCAAGCCGAGAGATATTTCTTTAAGGGATCAAGAGGAAATTTTTTACATTTTCTAAATTTGAAGATCAAGATTCTATTGCATGAGAAGAACATGACTCAATATCACAAAGATATAGTAGCGAGATAGATTGAAAAAATCTAATGTTCAAGAATTCAGACAACGATAGTGACACAAAGGTCGGACACACACACAGTGGGAGAACCTTCCGATAAGTTCCTCTGGTGAACTTGTTTGACCAGAATCATGAACCACCAACATAGGAATAAGGGTTCTACATTGGAGAATAATAAGAGTTACTGAACAAGGAACATTCATAGTCCTCTAAGGAAAAATAAAGGAAGATTGAAGAACCTCGCCGAGAAGAGTCAGAAACTTCAGGAACTGTGCAGACTATTTATGTAAGTACTATTACGCCTCTTGTTCTTTTAACAACATTAAGTAACCAGATAACCTAAGTTATTAGAGCACTTAGAACATTGGTACAAGTGTTTCATTGCATAATCAGTGAGGAACCCTAGGAATATCTATGGCAAATGAGATGTGGTTACCCACCTTTAGGGGAGAGGGATTTGAAGATCCTGATCAACATTGGTTCTTATGCGAAGTTGTATGGAGTATTAAGAATGTCATTGATGAAGCTATTAAAAGTGCTTAGTTTAGTAATACCCTGAGAGACCATACACTTAGATGGTACATGAAATTCATCCAAGGAGTTGCAGAGCCAAAACTGTTGAGCGAGATCAAGACTGCGTTGATTGAATAATTCAAGAAACCCAAGTTGGAGTTGTAGTGCATCACAGAGTTGAAAGAAATCAAGAAGAAAGTAGCTGAGCCTATTTTGGAGTTTGATCAAAGGTTTAAGACCCTAATAGGCCATTTGAGTTTTTAGATTCTGGACGAACAGAATAAAGAATGGTTCATTGTTTCCCTCTTACCACACATCAGAGTCCCTCTGATGCAACAGAAGATCGCTTCGCAAGATGAGGCACTGGAGATCACTATGAAACTAGAATTAACCCTTATGGGAGAGCGCAACTTAGGTATGAATCAAATTTTGAGTCTGCTAACTATCTTATCACTGGAGGTCAAAGATATGAATAAAGATAAGGGAAAATATAAAACAAAAAATATTTGGTGTATCAGATGCAAATCAGAAGGTCATGACAAGGATCACTTCCCTCTATTTCATGAGTACTTGGCTTCAGGAGCCCCAAGCCCTTTGAAGGAGGTTACTATACCTTGGTGTGAGGTGTGTAGAAATAGACATCGCCCCAGAGAATGCTATTACATGCAAAAATATGTCCAAACACCTACCAACCTTTACTGCAGATTCTATAAATCTATGGGGAATGACGAGAAATATTGTAGGGATTATGATCTCTTGCATGAAACATCAAGAGAAACATATATAATTCAAGGTGAAGTACAACAAGAAGGAAATACTATGTAGTTTAACTCCTCGAGAAGAGGAAACTTCAACCTTCATGGAGGATTTAGAGGAAGAGGACGAGGAGGAGGCATGGGTCAAGGTAAAGGTTAGATCATTTGTTATAACTGCACACAACCAAGTCACTTGGCAAGGGACTATCAGAACCCTTGTACCTCTTGCAGTTACTGCAACTCATTTGAACATGTCATAGAATATTGTCATGCGTTGTTAGCCAAACTTCAGGAGAGACGAGGAGGGAACCAACAAGAACAACTAATCTCAGTAGAACCTTATGGAGTGGATCCTAGAGTCATTTTTATCACTAGAGGATGTGTTTCTACAACAAAAGACAGGGTGGCTCTAAGGAATATTATAGAAGAATCAGGAGTTAGAAGAGCTATGGAGAAGACACAGGAGTTTGATCCAAAGAAAGAGAAGCAAAAATTTGAAGAGGCAAGAAAAGAGTTTGAAAGATATCAAGCTTATTCATCAAAGGCACAACCTGAAGTGAGAGAATGTGGAATGCCCCTGGCCTTTGATCAGTTTTCTTCACCCGGAGAAGGAAAAGAGGTAAGAAGACTTATGGAATTCTTATGTACTTTCATTAATTTGATTAAGTATGAAAAAGCCATACAGGAACTACAAAATTTGATCAGACAATATGAGATAGGAAGGATAGATCCTCTACTGAATAAAGCAGTACATCAACTATCCAAAAAGAGAAGGACAAATAAGGAACTACACCTTAATGTCCAAATTGTATATTATGATATAGATTATGTGGTCCTTGACTTAGGGTCAGAGGTCAATGTTATGAAGAAGTAGAACTTGGCACTAATGGGAAAACCTAAGTTGATCTATTCCTCTAGCAGGCTTAGAATGGATAATCAACAAGTAGTAAGCCCCTTTGGTAGGTTGGAGCATGTCCCTATGGACATCGACGTGGTAAGAAAATTTGTGGACTTCGAAGTGGTTGAGATAGTTGATGATAGCTTTCCTTATATTGCACTGTTAGGAATTGATTGGGCTTTCAAAAATTCCACTATGGTTGACTTAAGGAAAATAATAATGACATTTGAAGGTGATTTCCTTAGGGTCATTGCACCTTTGGATCCTGATGAAGGTCAAAGATACACAGAACCCATCAGAGAGGAAGACTGGACATATGAGCTAGAGAATATATATAAATTGAAAGCAAGGAAGTAGGATTACATTAACCCTACAACATATGGGAATGTAAGCTGGTGAAGTGACAACACATTCTCATCGGACTCGGAATAAGCACTGGAGAACTAGAATAACAAAATGTATGAAGTTTCTACATGGAGATGTGCCAGATTGACCAAGGAAGTTCGTTGGATTGGCACAGAAGTAAGAAACTTGCCCACATTTTATGGTTTAAATCACTTATAAACATTCTTAATGGAATTTGAAGAAGTTCTACTAGTACAAAAGAGATTGTTGGCACTGGATGAGGCTTTGAAAGATTCTCCAACAAGATGGTGGGGGACACATAAAAGGAACATCGCGGACTTAATGCAATATCGCACTTTGATGAAAGCATGATTTTTAGACAACATTGAAGAATGCAAAGTTTGATACACAGGTCAAAGTTTTCAGAAGGACCATGTGTGAGGTTGTGAGGAGGCCTAGAGAAGCATTCCTCGAGAGTAGTGGGTGCATAAGTTCATCAATAATCTAGACACAACGCCTATCAATTGGTATCTTCAAGAAGAACTGCACCTCACCACTTTAGATTGGTACAATATGACTCAGAACTTTGTAGCTACATTTTTATTTGAAAGTCAGTATCCCACAGTGGATCAAGATTTATAGGTTGTCAGATAGAAAATCTTTAAGGAGGCACCTAGCCTCCCTATGGAGCAAGAAGAGGATGAATGGACTAAACCTCTTCAGAAACTACAAGGATGTTAATATATCAATGCCGATGAAGATGATGATCCTAGGAATTTGAACATCGCAGAAATGAAAGGATAGAGAGACATAGAAGGACTAGGATTTGAACCACCTTTCATTGGACAACCGATCAAAATCAAGAAAGTTAATATCAGAATAGAGAAAGAACAAAATCTTGCTAATGTTGGAGATTACTGAGATGATGCCACCATTGATAAGATCACATAATTACTGCATGAATATTAGGACTTGTTCCCAACCAAGTTCACTGATATGAAGGGCATAAAAGGGCCCATGGGAGAGATGAATATCCCCTTGAAAACATATGCAAGGCTGGTCAAGAAGAGACCCTATAGATTGAATCCCAAATATAAGGAGAAAGTGAATATTGAATTAGACAAAATGCTGGAAGCAGGAATCATAGAACCTGTTGAAGAGTCAGAGTGGATTAGCCTTATGGTGGTCCAAGACAAGAAGACATGAGAGATTAGGATTTGTGTAGACCTTAGGAAGATGAATGATGCTTTTTTGCATGACCCATTCCCTACACCCTTCACAGATGAGGTTCTAGATAAAGTGGGAGGATAGGATGTATATTCCTTTACAGATGGATTTCCAGGTTATAACTAGATCAAGATTGCCAAGGAAGATCTCCACAAGACCAAATTTGCAATAGAATGGGGTTCCTACATGTACACAGTGATGCCTTTCTGATTGAATAATGAACCAACCATCTTTTCCAGGGTGGTGGTCAAAGCATTCAAGGAGTTTTTACATAATTTTTTGGAATCATATTTTGATGATTGGACTGTTTTTATCTTATTACAAAATCATATTGAATGTTTAAGACTAATGTTGGATAAGTGCAGGCAATGTCAGATTTCCTTGAATCTGAAGAAGTGCATCTTATTTTCACCCTTTGGAGTGTTGTTGGGTCATATTGTGTGTAAGTAGGGGTTGCTGGTAGATCTGTCCAAGATTGCCATTATTGTTGATATACCCCCTCCCACTTCAGTTAGACAGTTGTGCACTGCACTGGGACATATTGGATACTATAAGAAGTTCATTAAGGGCTATGCACATATTACAACACCCATGGAGAAGCTTCTAAATAAATATTTTCAGTTTTAATGGATAGAAGAATGTCAGCAGAGCTTCGACACACTGAAACAAAAAATGGTTACCATGCCTATTCTGGTTTTCCCATATTGGAGCAAGGAATTTCATGTGCATGTCGATGCTTCATCTATTGCACTAGGAGTAGTGTTAGTGAAACCAAGAGTAGGAGATATTGACCACATGTTATCCTTTGCTAGCAGGAAGCTATCTATAGCTGAGATAAACTACACTACCACTGAGAGAGAAAGTTTAGCCATGGTGTACGTGCTGTAGAATTTTTGACACTACTTGTTGGGAGGACATTTTAAGATGTTCACTGATCACTCTGCATTGAAATACCTAGTCAACAAGCCAGTGTTTGGGGTGAAAATATGCAGATGAACACTATAATTCTAGGAATCTAATTTTGAGATTGTGGTCAAGCCAGGAAGAATGAACAAGGGACCTGACCACTTGTCTAGGTTGGAGCATGGAGAGGACCCAAATAGTTTGGAGGATGCACTACCAAATGAAAAATTGTTGGCCATCAGAAGGGTTGATGACCAATTCTCCGAGATAGTCCAGTTCCTGTCAATAGGAATCGAACCTAGTGAATATACAATCATCCATAAGAAACAACTCGTAGTGCACATTGTAGATTTTTCACTTATAGCCAGACGTCTATATAAGATGGGACCTAATGAGATCCCGATGAGATGCGTTATGGAAGCATAAAGACCACTAATTTTAGTAGAATCACATGAAGGCATCGCAGGAGGACATTATGCAGGGAAATCAACAGTGCAGAAGGTTCTGAGAGATGACCTTTGGTGGCCTACTTTATATAAAGATGCCAAGGAATACTATAAAGCCTCCGATGTATGCCAAAGATTTGGGAAGCCTTCCCAAAGAGACAAGATGACTTTAGCACAACAACTGAATTTGTAGGCATTTGAGAAATGAGAAATTGATTTTGTGGGACCTATAAACCCACCAGGGAAGCACACAGGAGCTAGATACATCGTCACTAGGATAGAGTATTTGAAAAAATGGGCAGAAGCAAGAGTAGTTAAGGACTATAGTGCAACTATAGATGCATGGTTCATATTTGATGATATCATAACCAGGTTTGGATGCCCAAAGACCCTGATGAGCGATCAAGGCACACACTTTATTAATAAGAATATTGAAGCTTTGACTTAGGAATTTGAAGTCCGCCATCAGAAGAGTACTCCTTACCATCCACAAGCAAACGGGATGGTCGAAGATTTCAAAAGGATCTTGGAGACAATGTTGGCAAAGATTTGCAGTGTGAATAGGGATGATTGGGTTATGAGAGTACCAACAGTGTTATGGGCCTATAGAACCACTTGCAAGAAGCTAACAATGTGGACTCCCTTTAAGTTGGTGTATGGCCTAGAAGTAGTTGTTCCTATGGAATATTTTGTTCCTAGTCTCAGAATTGCAACATTCACAGCTATGGATGACACTGGCGCTATTCAATTTATTGCAAGATTCCATCAGCAGGTACGGAAGGAATGAGAAAAGGCACATCGTGATAGGCACATCAAGAATAAATCCTTCAAGCAAGGAGATATGGTATTGGTATATGACAGCAAGTTCATGAAGCATCAAGGGAAGTTCAGGACACATTGCTTGGGCCATATGAGGTTGCCTACATTATGGAAGGAGGATCTGCGTAGTTGAAGACTTTGAATGGGGAATGAAAGGATGGGTTGGTGAATGGGAGCCAGTTGGAATTGTACTATGACAACTAGTTGCCTCGTAGCTCTCAGTAGAAGCATGATAAAATGGGTCTAGGTACCAGGTGCATTTGAAACTAAGTACCAGACATAAAAAAGACAGTCTTCACAAGGGAAGAAGGGTGGGATAGAGTAGAAAACACAGGCTGCCCCGTGCAGTCTGAAGATGAAGGAAAACATAGGATCATACTTGAAGTTCCTCGGGACGAGTCACATGTGAGTGTTGGGGGCCTATTGGCCCTTGGTTATGAAAGGTTGTGAAGATTAAAGAGAGAAGCGCGAAGTGCGAACTACACATAAGAAAATTTGACTAAGATTATGTCGAAGTGACCAAAAGAGCATAAACGACGGAGAGAAGTAAGAAGAAAAAAATTCATTGGATGGGGAGATCGAAGAAGACAGATCAACAAGGAATATGGATCATGGACGACTCAAAAAATGAAAAAATCTACCAATGGATGTTTGGAGCACCTCGCAGGAAAGAAGGAATGGCAGGTTGGTGAAGCCTTGAAAATGTGCGTTGAGTTGACCTAGGGTTTTAGACACCTAGGGTTTTGGTATTTAGGGTTTTGACACCTAGGTTTTGGCCTAAGGTTATCAAAGAGTCATTATAATGTATAAATAAAAGTCAAGAGGACCCAGGATGGGTTCGATTAGGGTATGATGAGTGTTTTTTGTTATTGATGAGGGAGAAGTATTGTGAGGTGAGAAAAGTCAGTGTTGTAAGATCTTCAGCTGGGTGCAAAGATCAACCCTATAGCTAGGTGTGTAGGGAGGGGAGAGAGGAACAGGAAGAAATAGATATATGCAAGCTAAGAGTGCATATAGAATTGTATGCTTTCATTTAATACATTATAAAGCACAGTTTTGTGGATGTATCCCTAGGGAGAGGGTGAACCACATATATCTTGTTGTTGTGTGTGATTGATGTTGTGCTCTTCTGATCTCTGATATATTTTTAATGCAATATTGTTTTAGATATGAGATATATTTTGTGCAGTAAGCTTAAGAAAGGTAAAGGATAACTAGATTTGTATGAGAGTGTTTCCTTGGACCCACTTGGCATTTCTTCTAGTTGTAGACAATTGTGTCTTGCAACCCCCTATAGCTACTTCGGGTGAGACTGCATCTTCTTTGCAGGTGTTGCTGAAAGGGCCAGTAGTTAGCGCTTGTTGGTGCATTGTTAGAATTGAACCCTAGGTCTACCCCTTTTCCAACAACAGTATATCTCACAGTGATAGTGTGACAATGGTTCCATAATTCTACTTATATGTCAGGGCATATGGATGGGGAAATGACAAGTGGTTGTAGCAACCTTTCAGTTGTATCCAGAAAACATAGGGGGTTGTAGCTTCCTTTCGGTTGTAGCCAGAGAATTGGGGAGTTGGAGCTTTCCTCAGGTTGTAGCCTGAGAAAATAGGGGGTTGGTGCCTCCTTCTTGTTGTAACTGGAAAACAACGTAAGTTGGTACTTCAAATGAATGTAATTCTTCAAGACATATAAGAAAAATCATTTCATGGTTTTCTCCCACTTTGGGTTTCCACGTAAAACACTGGTGTACTGTGTATGTGTATGATTGTTCATTTGTTCATTACTTATTTACTCTATAGTTATTGGATGATAATGATACATTGATATAAAACTTTGATTATATGGTTAAAAATAATCAAATTTCTCTATTATTGATTCACTCCCCCTCTCAGTAATCCAATAAGCATAAGTTTCATTGATGACCGATGAAGCACTAGTGGATAAACATTCTACTTGAGTGAGTGTTTAGTATCTTGGATAAACAAGAAACAATCATCAATATCCTTATCTACAGTCGAGGCAGAGTATATTGTAGCAACAACATGTTGTACACATTTTCTATGGATGCAACAAACTTTGAAATATATACAGGTTGAGTATTACGAGCCCATTCCAATCTATTGTGGTAATACAAGCACCATCAATATTTCAAAAAACCCAGTGATGCACTCTAAGACGAAGCACATTCCAATCAAGTATCACTTTCTACAGGAATAGGTTGCAGAGAATAACATTAGAGTTGAATATGTGGGAACAAAAGAACAAGTGGCATATATCTTTACAAAACCACTTCCACGGAAAGCCCTTGAGTATCTTCGACAGAGAATAGGAGTAATTTCTACTCCAAAATGAATGATTTTGAATTCTTATGTTATATGTCTTATATGTACACGAGGAAGCACCATAAATAGGATAAAGAGGGAGAGATTTATCAGATGCAAAGGTAAATTCTTGGAGAGAGAGTATAGAGGCATGTTTCCAAGGGGAGCGATTATGACAAGGGAAGAATGAGTGATATGACTTCAACATGATACTTTTTGTCAAAGGGGGAGATATTATTCATATGAAGGGAAAGAGAGTAATCAAAGGATTATAAACAAACAAAAATATCAAAGGCATGTAGATAGGGGGAGCATCCCCAAGGAGAGTTCAGTCAGGGGGAGTGGCCCCAAAGGGAGATACCCTTTTCCATTGATGTCAAAGGGGGAGAGATAGAAACATTCATAAAGAGTATAAGCATGAATGTTATCATGACTAAGTGTTTCCATCAATGTTGGTGTTGCCATCAATGCCAAAGGGGGATATTGTCAGACAATTGGCTTATGTTGACGGATATTTGGTATGGATTGTTGGTTTTGATTGATCTGAGCTATTGGAGAGTGATATTTTATATTGATGTCAACCCTTGGAGAATGTCTGGTAGCAAATCCTGGTAGCACAAAGGTTTGGGTAATCGACTTAAGGTTGTTTCATGTATAATGGTATGCGTTTTAATATATTTGAAGGTGATGCTATTCTATATGGATAGTACATTTCATTCCATTTTTGGTGGTATGTGGAACATCACATAACTCCTCACAGTTAGAGAGTTATGGCCATAAGAAGTTGGAGAACCCAGGTTTGGGTAATGGACCCAAGTTTGTTTGATGGATAATGGTATGATTTTTGATATATTTTAAGGACATACTATTCTATATGGATAGTTCATATCGTTTCATTTCTAGTGGTATGTGGAAAATCACATAATGCCTCACGGTTTGAGAGTTATGGCCTTATGAAGTTGGAGGACCCTCATATGTTGGCTTGAAGCCCCAAAAGGTCAAAGTAGTCAAAGTGGTTTAAGATATTTTAGAAGGTAAATAATAAAGTGAAGTGATGAGTGTACTCTAATTCAAAGTGAATACAAAATAAATTATTTAAATAATAAATTTAATGGTGAAATTAGAAGTGGGTTAACCCTAAAATAAGGAAAGTGGACAACATGACCTAGAAGATGTTTTTAAGGAAGCTACTTGGAGAGTATAAATAAGCGGAAAGACTGTCTCATTTTACATTAAACTTGAGAATATTGAATATATATAGGTGTCTAAGGTAAACAAAGGATATATAAGCTAAATTTTTGAGGGAAGGTGAAGAAAAGAAGGTCAGAATTCAAGGAAGGATAAATTCTTTTGATGATGCTTTCTAAGGTATGTTATTTATAGGTCTTCTCACCATTTTCACAATAATTTTTTTATAGAATGATCCAGACCGTGAAATTTTTATTCCATTGAGGAAGCATATCCAAGTATCTATGGTAAAAAATTCACCTTGTGGGTCATTGTATTTTTGGAGTTACACTCCATGGAAAATAGGGTTTGGGGTTAGTCCTGAAACTAGTCTAAAACAAGTGTTTCGGGTAAAAACGTCATAACTTCTTCATAACAGATCCAACTTTAGTAAGACCAAATTTTTTGGTTATAAAACAGTCTTTAGTATTCATTGTAATAGTTTCAGAGTGATTAAACAAAATTCCATGCAGGGCACTCTCTACAAGGTCGCTCTCTAGAATAAGCTAGAATTCAACAAGGTATGCCATTTTTGGTATAACTCCTTTTCTGAGAGGTTCCAAGTAGTGAAACATGGAGTAATTGCATAAAACACGCTGAAGAACATTGTGTATTAGTTTCAAATTTTTATTCATTACAAGTACATAGTTATGATTATTTCAAGTTAGGGTTGTTGACTAATCCCAAACTAGTCATGTGAGACTAAAGAAAATTTTGATGAAAATGCTAGTCTCTTGTTGTTAAAGTTAAGGAAGGTTTGTAGCTATGTGATAATATACACTAGGTCTATTACAAAGTTACAAATCCTTTTTGGATAATGAAATTGATGAGGGATTTTGGTTGAGGTAAATGTTGGGTACATGGTTGAGACAAGTAGTTGATGAGTTGGCACATACATGAGGTGTATAGTTGATGATGTTGGTAAATATTGATGAGTAATAGTTGATGAGTAGTTGATACGTGATTGGTACATACTTGGTACATGGTTGGAGGCACTTGTTAGTAGTATTGTTGACACATGTTTTATGGATGATGTAGCATACTTGTATTGGTATATTATTAGAAGCACATATTGATCTTGGTGATGATTATGAGTTGTTGTGTTATGCTTGGTTGATGCACATCGTTGAGAGTTGTCTTGGTCATTGATATTAGTGATTAGATCTGATTTGGTTGATAATATTGATGAGACGGGTTGTTGTGACAAGTTATTTGTACAAGTTTGGTGCATGGTTGATGCACTTGTTCATGGTATAGGTTGAGGTATAGGTTGGTTCATGGTTGATGCCCTTGTTTATGGTACATGTTTATTATAGGTTGTTTGTTACAGGTTGGTGCATGGTTGATGCACTTGTTTATGGTATAGGTTGATGACAAGTTGAGGTATAAGTTGATGCATGGTTTATGCAGGGTTCAAGTTATTGGTATAGGTTATTTGGTGCAGGTTGATTGGTATAGGTTTAAAACAATATATCTCACAGTGATAGTGTGACAGTGGTTCCATCATTCTACTTATACGTCATGTCAGTTGGACGGGGCAAGGACAATTGGTTGTAGCCACCTTCTAGTTTTAGCCGGAGAACATAGGGGGTTGTAGCTTCCTTCTAGTTGTATCCAGAGGGTTGGGGAGTTGCATATTCCCTCAAGTTGTAGACTAAGAAACTAAGGGGTTGGAGCCTCCTTCCAGTTGTAGCTAGAAAAAAAAGGTAGTTGGTGCTTCCAATGAATGTGATTCTTCAAGACATATAAGAAAAATCATTATGTGGTTTTCTCCCACTTTGGGTTTCCACATAAAACACTAGTGTACTATCTATGTGTATGATTATTCATTTGCTCATTTATTATTTACTTTGCAGTTATTGGATGGTAATGATACATTGATATAACACTTGGATTAAATGGTTAAAAATGATTAAATTTCTCTATTACTAATTCAGCCCCCCTCTCAGTAATCCAACAATTGGTATTAGAGTCGATTCCTTCAAGAAATAGTTTAACCACTAGAAGGATATCATGGATTATTCTGAGAATGGAGTACCAATGCTTAATGGTCGGAATTGTTTTAAGTATGATATTTGGAGCATAAGGACGAAAGTATTTTTACAGGCATAGAAACATTATATTTGGCTATTAGTTGTTATAGGATACGATAGTTTAAAAAGGGAAAATATTTCAGCCAAGAATGAATTGAGAAAGAATAAAAACAGAGAAATGGATTTCATCTAGGAAGGATTACCTAATTTGGTAAGAGAAAAGGTTGGTAAATGTTCATCAGCAAAAGAACTTTGTGATAGGTTACATGACATATATTTGTCACCCATCGTAGATTCAAAAAATGCCAAAGAATATGTAGATATAGAACAAGAAGAAAGATGTTCATCATGTTAGACAGATTCAGAAGAGGAAGAATAAGAAGAAGTTGATTACAGAGAAAAAATGATCAGTGTGATTAAATATCTAAAGAAAGAAAGAGAAGAATAAAAGTCATCCAAGAAAGAATTTATTAACCAAAAGGGAAGTGTTCAAGGTTCCTAAAAGGATCAACAAACCATCAAGAATTTAAGAGCTCAACTAGAAGAGGTAAGAAGAATTGAAGAAACTCTAGAATATCAAAATAATTTTTTAGAAGCCAACGTAGCAGCACAAAAGGAAGAAGCAGAAAAGAGAGAAAAGATACTGATGGATCATCTCAAGGAAAGAACCAGTGACTTAAACCAACTTCAGGAAGAGTTTGGTCAAGAAGAGAGAATACTGGAAGTAGAAATAATTACATTGAAAATCCAACTTGAAGAAGCAAAGAGAACAAAAGAGGCCATGAAGTCTCAGATAATGAAGAAAGAAGAAAAGGTTGAGAAGCTTTAAGAAGAAGTTGTCACATTAAGAATTAAAATTGTCAAGCTCAACAAGAATGTTGAAGACATAGAAACATCCACATTAGTTATAGAGAATGAAGAGCAACACTCTAGGTTGCTAGAAAAGAAGAATGAAGAGAATATAAAGAGTTATGCAGAAGTACTCAAAGGAAGGAATCATGGTCAACCATAATCTAAGAAAACTATTGAAGAGACATCTTCAAGAAGACCATCCATGTTCAAGCCACAAAGAAGCTTCAATCATGATTATAATCAGTCAAGGAAAAAATTCATAAGGACTATGCCACAAAGAAGATCATACACTCCCACGTATGCAAATTTATTTTATGGTCATTTCTTTTATTGTACTAACTTTGGACATAAGGTTGCAGATTGTAGGGATTATAAAAGAAATGTTCAAGCAAGAAGTGCCTATGTGGTCGCACGTAGCATTGAGTGTTACAAATTTCATAACTATGGATACATAGCCAGTGATTGTAGAAGCATGATCGATACTTCCATGAATGAGAATAATGATATCATATATAAGAAATTATGGATAAGAAAACAGGAAGAACAGGTGAACAAAGACCAGGTACCAGAGATCGCAATACTGGCAATAAAATGAGATGAAGAAAATTCTATAGAGAAAAAGAAAGATGTCAGATATAGAAAGGTTTGGAAAATAACTAAAAGAAAGGAAGGACATGTAAATAAGGAACAGGTTCAAGAGATTGTACTTTTAGGCATTGTAGTGAAATATGAATCCATAGACAGAAAAGAAGAAGTCATAGCTTAGTTAGATTATGAATCTACCAATGAAAATGATGATGAATACACATCAGAGAGGAATTGTTCCAAGCCATCCAGCTTAGAGACTCCCAAGTGATATGAATATTAGACAGGGGAAGTCTATGTGATAGCTATGATATACCAAAGAACTATCCTTTGAGCAGCTTGTAGAGTTTGAGAAGATAGATTCAGAGCAATCAGTTAGCAGAAGTACAACTTGATAGATTAATCAAGACTTTGTGATAGTATAGTGATAAATAGGTTAGCATTATGGACAGTTGCGCAAGTAGAGTCTTGGACAGTATGGAAAGAGATGGATTCGTAAAAAAACTTAGAAGGTTTAGATAGATATATGATAGTGGACGAGAGCATGGATTCATAAATTGGTTCAGAGAGTGGTCCAGAGACAAAGGAAAATTAACATAATGGATGATAATTACACAGGAAATGGCTCGAACAATGCTAATGGATTCCAAATTCATAGATATATTTTGGACACATTTAGTGCATACATCAATTCACATTCAAAACAGAGTAATTCTTAGAAACAAAAATGACAAAACTCCCTACGAACTATGGAAAGGAAGTGTAGAAAACAATATATACATCAAGGTAACTCAAGGTAATATTTTATTAATTGAAATTTATGTCGATGATATTGTTTTGGAAGTACTAATGACAGGTTAAGCCATAAATTTGAGAAGGATATGCAGAACGAATTTGAAATGTCATTACTTGGAGAACTATCCTTCTTTCTGGGTCTTCAGATATGTCAAAGAAACCAAGGAATTTTTATTTCTCAAACCAAGTATATAAGAGAAATGCTAAAGAGGTTTAGAATGGAAGATTGCAAACCATTTATCACTCCCATGCAAACTAGTTGCAAGTTAAGAAAACATGATGATTCAAAGTCTACAGATCAGAGGAAATACAAGTCAATGATTGGTAACCTACTATATGTGACAACATCCAAACCAAATGTAATGTAGGTAGTTGGATAGGTGACATGATTTCAAGAAGCATCAAAGGAATCACATGTATTATCCGTGAAGAGGATTTTCATATATCTCAAAGGAACAGAAGAGTTTGGATTATGGTATCCAAAAGGAAATATATATCACTCATTGCCTACAAAGATGCAGATTGGGCAGGTTGCATTGATGACCGACGAGGCACCAGTGGAGCAACATTCTACTTGTGTGAGTGTTTAGTATGTTGGCTAAGTAAGAAACAATCATAAATATCCTTATCTACAGCCGAGGTAGAGTATATTGCAGCAAAAACATGTTGTACACAGGTTCTATGGATGAAACAAACTTTGAAAGATATACAGGTTGAGTATGATAAGCCCATTCTAATCTATTGTGATAACACAAGAACCATCAGTATCTCAAGAAACTCGGTGTTGCACTCCAGGATGAATCACATTCCAATCAAGTATCACTTTCTACAAGAACAGGTTGCAGAGAAGAACATCATAGTTGAATATGTGGGAACAAAAGAACAAGTGGCATACATCTTTACAAAACCACTTCCATGGGAAGCCCTTGAGTATCTTCGCCAGAGACTAGGAGTAATTTCTACTTCAAAATGAATTATTTTGAATGCTTATCTTATATGTCTTAGATGTACATGAGGAATCACCATAAATGGGACAAAGGGGGAGAGATTTATCAAATGAAAAGGTAAATTCTTGGAGAGAGAGCATAGAGGCATGTTTCCAAGGGGAGTGATTGTCACAAGGGAAGAATGAGCGATATGACTTTAGAGTGATACCCTTTGTCAAAGGGGGAGATGTTATTCATATGAAGGGAAAGAGAGTAATCAAAGGATTATAAACACAAAAGAAAATCAAGGCCACATAGACAAGGGTAGCAACCCCAAGGAGAGTTTAGTCAGGGGGAGAAGCCCCAAAGGGAGATACTATTTTCCATTGATGTCAAAAGGGGAGAGATAGAAACATTGATAAAGAGTATAAGCATGATTGTTATCATGACTAAGTGTTTCCATCAATGCCAGAGGGAGAGATTGTCAGACAATTGGCTGAATCTGATGAACAGTTGGTATGGATTGTTGGTTGTCATTGATCTAGGCTATTAGAGAGTGATATTGTATATTGATGTCAACCCTTAGTGATTGATGTCAACCCTTGGAGAAAGTCCAGTAGTGAATTCTGGTAGAACAAAGGTTTGGGTAATGGACCCAAGGTTGTTTCATGTATAATGGTATGAGTTTTAATATATTTTAAGGTAAGACTATTCTAGATGGATATTACATGTAATTCCATTTCTGGTGGTATGTGGAACGTCACATAAATCCTCACGGTTAGGGAGTTATGGCCATGAGAAGTTGGAGAACCCAGGTTTAGGTAATGGACCCAAGTTTGTTTGATGGATAATGGTATGCATTTTGATATATTTTAAGTCAAGACAATTATATATGGATAGTACATGTCATGTCATTTCTGTTGGTATGTGTAACATCACATAACTCCTCACGATTTGAGAGTTATGGCTTTACGAAGTTGGAGGACACTCATATGTTGGATTGAAGCCCCAAAAGGTCAAAGTAGTCAAAGTGGTTTAAGAGATTTTAGAAGGTAAATAATAAAGTGAAGTGATGAGTGTACTATAATTCAAAGTGAATAAAAAATAAATTATTTAAATAATAAATTTAATGGAGAAATTAGAAGTGGGTTAACCCTAAAATAAAGAAAGTGGGCAAAGTGACCTAGAAGATGTTTTTAAGGAAGCTACTTGGAGAGTATAAATAAGAGGCAAGGCTATCTCATTTTAGATTAAACTTGAGAATATTGAATATCTATAGGTATTTGAGGTAACCAAAGGATATCTTAGCTGAATTTCTGAGGGAAGGTGAAGAAAAGAAGGCCAGAATTCAAGGAAGGATAAAAAAAAATTATGATGCTTTCTAAGGTATGTTATTTACAGGTCATCTCACCATTTTTGCAATAAAGTATTTTCTAGAATGATTCTGACCGTGAAATTGCTATTCCATTGAGGAACAATATCCAAGTATCTTTGGTAAAACATCCATCTTGTGGGTCATTGTATTTTTGGAGTTACACTCCGTGGAAAATAGGGTTTGTGGCTAGTCCTGAAACTAGTCTAAAATAGGTGTTTCGGGTAAAAATGTCATAGATTATTCATAGTAGATCCAAATTTAGTAAGACCAAATGTGTTGGTTAGAATACAGTATTTAGTATTATTTTTAATATTTTAATATTGATTCAAAAAATATTCCACATGGGGCACGTTGTACAAGGTCACTCTCTAGAATAAGCTAGAATTCAACAAGGTATGTCATTTTTTCTATAAATCCTCTTATGAGGGATTCCAAGTAGTGACACCTGGAGAAATTTCATAAAACACACTGAAGAACATTGTGTATAAGTTTCAAATCTTAATTCATTACATGTACATAGCTATTATTATTTCAAGTTAGGGTTGTTGACTAATTCAAAACTAGTCATGTGAGACTAAAGAAAAGTTTGATGAAAATGATATTCTCTTGTTGTTAAAGTTAAAGAAGGTTTGCAGGTATGTCATCATATACACTAGGTCTATTGTAGAGTTACAAATCATATTTGGATGATGAAATTGATGAGGGCTTTTTGGTTGAGGTACATGGTTGAGACAAGTAGTTGATGAGTTGGCACATACTTGAGCTGTATAGTTGATGATGTTGGTACATATTGATGAGTCATAGTTGATGCGTAGTTGATACGTGATAGGCACATACTTGGTACATGGTTGGAGGCACTTGTTAATAGTATTGTTGACAGATGTTTTATGGATGATGTAGCATACTTGTATTGGTATATTATTAGAAGCACATATTGATCTTGGTGATGACTATGAGTTGTTGTGTTATGCTTGGTTGATGGACATATTTGAGGGTTGTCTTGGTGATTGATATTGGTGAGTAGATCTGATTTGGTTGATAATATTGATGAGATAGGTTGTTGTGATAGGAAAACTTGTTGTGACAGGTTATTTGTACAGCTTTGGTGCATCGTTGATTCACTTGTTCATGGTATAAGTTGAGGTACAGGTTGGTGCATGGTTTATGCACTTATTTATGGTAAAGGCTGATTACAGGCTGTTTGGTACAAGTTGGTGCATGTTTGATGCACTTGTTTATGGTACAGGTTGATTACAGGTTGAGTTATAGGTTGATGCATGGTTCAAGTTATTGGTATAGGTTATTTGGTGCAGGTTGATTGGTATAGGTTTACAAAAATATATCTCACAGTGATAGTGTGACAATGGTTCCATCATTCTACTTATACATCAAGGCGGTTGGATGGGGAAAGGACAGGTGGTTGTAGCCACATTCTAGTTGTAGCCGGAGAACATAGGGGGTTGTAGCTTCCTTCTAGTTGTAGCTAGAGAATTGGAGAGTTGGAGCTTCCCTCATGTTGTATACTTAGAAACTAGGGGGTTGGAGCCTCCTTCCAGTTGTAGTTCGAAAACAAAGGAATTTGGTGCTTCCAATGAATGTAATTCTTCAAGACATATAAGAATTTTTTTTTTGTGGTTTTCTCCTTCTTTGGGTTTCCACGTAAAACATGGGTGTACTATGTATGTGTATTATTTTTCATTTGTTCATTGCTTATTTAGTCTACAGTTATTGGATGATAATGATACATTGATATAACACTTGGATTATATGGTTAAAAAGGATTAAATTTCTCTATTACTGGTTCATCCCCTCTCTCAGTAATCCAACATAAGACTTGTGATTCCCTTCAAAAAATGAATGGTGATTTTGACATAATCATTTAGAAAACAAATCAAAGTCAAGAAAAATGAAAATAACCAAAATAAAAAATAGAAAAGAAAATTAAAAATATTTACAAGAGGGTGGATCAGAAATCATCAAGAGAAGTATCTCTTGAGAGCCTGGCCATTCACTGGGAAAGTGTCAGAATTCCCCTCCAAGTTATGTAGACGAAAAGAGCTAGGACCCAATTTTTCAGAAATTACAAATGGTCCTAGCCACAAGTTTTGGAACTTGGTATGTTCCCCCTTACCCTCATGCTCTTTGTCCCACTTGAGAACCAAATCCTCAACATCAAAATTCCTATCAGAAGATGAAATTGCATCAAACCATCTCTTCACAATTTGCTGGAGCTAGTCAAGTTTTTGTTTTCCTTGTGTTCTCACCTCTTCTAGTTTTAATAAATCATTTATCCAATTTTCTAGAGGAGGACACTCTTCTTTTTGAACCTTCTGTGATAATTGTAGCGAAGGAAGTAATAAATGTAGGGGGACGATGGATTCTCTTCTGTAGACGAGGAAGAAAGGAGAATTACCAATGGAGGATTTTGGAGTTACCCTATCAACCCAATGTGCTTTGTATAATGCATTGTGCCAATTCTTGTGGTTTTCTGAAACTGTCCTTTTTATAATCTTGATTAAATTCTTATTTGTTGACTTGGCTAGACCGTTCCCTTGAGGGTAGTAATTGTAAGAATACTTCAATTTAATCCCTTTTTCAAGAGCGAAAACATTCATATCTAGGGAAGAAAAATATGAAGCATTGTCAAAAACCAAACATTCAAGAATTCTGAATTGAGTGATGATATGGGAGTTCAGAAAAGACACTACCTAATTGGTGTTGACCATTTTTAAAGGTAAAGCTTCAAACCATGTTGTGAAATAGTCTGTTGTCATGAGAATGTACTAGTGCTATTGCGAGGACGAGGGATTGATTGGTCCTATTATGTCTAGGCCCCATTGCTGAAAAGGTGCATCTACAGTAATAGGTTGAAAAGGAAAAGTTGCCTTTTTTACCTGTCCTCCAGCCTTTTGACAGATTATACACTTGCGGGACAGTGTATGGGCATATTTAATCATGGTAGGCCAATAGTATCTAGCCCTTAGCACTTTTTTGGAAGTGGTATCTCCACCAAAATGACCACCAACATCACCTGAATGAAGTTCAACCAACGCTTTTTTAGACTCCTCTTTTTCCAAAGAACACAAAAAAACACCTTCAAAGTTCTTTTGAAATAATATATCATTGATTAATTGGAAAGATGTAGATCTAAGCCTAAGTGTTCTTCTATTTTTGGGATTGAGATTGTGAGGAGAAGTTCCATGCAGCAAATAAAATCTGATATTCTCATACCATGAATTGGGCATAGTTTGTGTAGAACTAATCTATTTTTCATTATGTTGATTTACAGTTGATGTATTTATTTGACTTTATAATTCCTCAACTGAATAAGCCACAAATTTACAAAGGCCTTGACCTCTAACAATTTGAGTAGGATTTATTTCAAGATCATATTCCTGTAGCAATGTCATCCAATTTTATTTTTTCTCACCCAACTCTTTTTGTACTAACATGTTTCTTACAATGGGGTAAGGAATGACAACTTTGGTCATAGATTTCAACAGATAAGACTTGAAGTGTTTCACTTCTTTAAAAACAACATATGCATGTTGATCTACCACGAGGTAATTAAGGTCTGCTCCTTTAAAACAGAGCTCGTGAAGGTAATGGGTATCTCATTGCTTTCAATGTTTTTCTATGTAAGCACAACAACATAGGATCTTTCAGATGCAAAAGTGTAAAGAGTGAAATCCTGAGAAAAGTTGAGACTCATCAGGGAAGGTACTTCTATTATGGATTTTCTTATTGAATCAAAAGATTGATTTTCTTGTGGTCCCCATCTATACAAAACACTTTTTAATTATATTTTGTAGAGGTCTAACCATTTCAAAGAAGCTTGGGACAAATCATCTGACAAAATTAATCTTACCCAAAAAGGATTGCATGGCCTTCTTGGAAGAAGGAGGGGGGATTTTAGCAATGGCTTGGGTTCTCTCAAGATCAATAATCATTCCATATTTAGATACCATAAATCCAAACAGTTTCCCTTGTTCTACTGCAAAGACTGATTTTTTAGGATTGAGAGATATGTCGAACTTGCAACATCGTTCTAAGTCAACCCTAAGGTGAGACAAGTGATTTTTCTTGTTTTTTGAAAAGACAATGACATCGTCAACATAGACCACAACTGATTGGTTAATGAGGCCACTAAAAGAAATATCCATTGCTCTCTGGAAAGTGGCATAGGCATTTATCAGTCCAAAAGGCATTTTCTTGTAGGTGTAAGTGCCCCACGAGGTACGAAAGGTGGTTTTAAGCTGGTCCGAAGGAGACATAAGGACCTGGTTGTATCCCAAAAAAACAAATAATAAATATAGTCTCTCGGAACCATACACTTGTTGTAGAATTTGTTCCATTGGAGGAACAGGGTAGTTATCTTTATCAGATGCTCTGTTTAAATTTTGAAAATTGACACAAAGTCGAATTTCACCATTTTTCTTCCTTATAGGGACTAAGTTAGATACCCATTGCGTATGCCTAACTGGAAAAATTATCTTTGCAGCTAGTAATTTATTCAGTTCCTTTTTAATGGTAGGTTCCAATTTAGGATATATTTTCCTCAATTTCTATTGAAAAGGCTAAGTCTAGGGTTTCATAAGGATTATATGTTGTATGATGTTTGGGTTGAAAGTTTTCAATTCGTCATATGTCCAAGAAAAAAAATATTTAAATTCTTTGAATATTCTTATAAAAGAGGATCTTCCTGTTCAGAACATCCCTCTCCCAATTTAATATTCTGATTATTTTCTTGTGTTCCTAAATTAATATTTTCATAGATCAAAGAAGAACTTTTAGTTTTTCAATTTACTACCCCTCTAAACTTGTCATGTAAGTCATAAAATTTGTCTAATCTCACAACATATTTGGGGATAGAGTTTACCATATCGGACGTCAATTCAGGATATTGAGGATCATATACTACCGTGAAGTCTCGAAGATTCTCATCATGAGTGTCTTCATCAATAACTGCATCTTGGAATGTGTCTTCCATATGCATAAATTTGATGATCTACTGGTCAGCATCAAATACTCTCCAATTTGTGATGTTGTTTAGAATCGATGGCCTTAATAAAAATTCGATAGAAAATGCATTAGGAGAAAAACCTTTAGCAGGAAACAATTTAGAAGAAACATTGGCTAGTAGATCAACGTCTGAATTACTCATCCTAGGAATGGAATTTATATTAAATGCTATAAATTTATGCATTAAACCCCATGCCTCAGTTTGGTAACTCTTCAGATGTGGTCACTAACAATGTATTGTGTTTCTTACCTATCTAATTATGATTTTTGAATCACCAAATACTATCAAATTTTGCACGTCCATGTCTAGTTCTTTCCTAAGTCCTTGTTGAAGTGCTTCGTACTTGGCTGTGTTTTTTTTTACATTCAAACTATAATCGACAAGCAATAAATGTTTTATTACTTATAGGGTCGATGAGTACACAACCGACACCTGCCCCTTCTCGGGATTTAGATCCATCAAAATATAGGGACCAAATTTGTGTGTCATTAGAAATACTTGGCATATTTGGAAAAGTTGGTGCCTGAGCATAGGCTATAACTTCATATTGTTGTTATGGATCAGTGATAGAGGAAATTTCATTCATGAAGTTACCAAAAAAGGTATTCATTCCTGCATTTCAATCGAATTTGCAGAGGTAACGAAAGGCTCATTTGAATCATTGATATCTATCACAGTATGCTTAAGGTAATGTTCTTTTTTTATTCTGATTTTGTTGGGCTATCTATTTTCAGGCAGCCACAAATGAGACTAGTCTGTAGCAAAATAACCATGTAGTTGTTTTGACCAATCTCTTCTTAAAAATAGACCATAAACTTCAACAACGATAATATAAATTACTTGATGAACTTTGGGATTGGATGATAATCTAATCGACACATTTTTAAGTTCATCGATCACTTTAACATTCGTTCGATCTAGCTGAATGATTTTTAGATCAAAAGGTTTTACTTTTACATTAATTTTCTAGCATACAGACAAAGGCATCACATTTGATGATGCACCAGAGTCAATGATACAATTATGTACATTCCTATTAAAAATATCAAAATTCAATAAAAAACAGGGCACATTTTTTCGTGCAGAAACAACAAAATTCTATTGATTTTTTATTGTGGTTCCTGAAACAATTTTATCTAGGTTTCCTACAGTTTTTTCTGCTAAGTCCGTTTTGTCTTAGTGTTCAAATGTTTTTTTAGTTGGGACATTTTTAACAACTTTTAAGTCAATTTCTATTGATTTTTTGCTGCTAACATCATTCTTTTTACTGTTTTCAGCGATGCTTTGAAGCATTTTCTGTGAAATAAGAGGAAATTTCAGCAGTTCAAAAACAAAACTATTTGCCCTTAATTTTTTCAGATCTTCAATTAAATCATACTCTAAAACTAGGACAGCTAGGTCTTGTCTAGTTTCAGTTGGCGTTGGCTATTTTGAAAACAAATTTTTACTTGTTTAGGGTGTAGGCTTGTTTTGTGTTTTGCTTCTAGTGTTGTAGGGGTGGACAGTTTCAAAATTCGCTTGGAAAATACTGTCCAATAAGTGTCCGAAAATGGGAGGAGATGAGTCCTCCTCTTCTGGTACCTCTTCCTCAACTGTATCATCAAAATTTTTAGGAGGAATAGAAATGGAATTTTCATGCACTTCTAATATCATTTGCTAAGCATATTGTAAACTTTTGAAATTTAGACCTTCTTTGGTCGAGCTTGACTAGTTTGGAGAGAGAGAAAGGCTTTCTAAAATGAGGTTTGAAACTTACTTTTCTTGTATATGCCTCCTTGGTGGATGTTTTTAAGTCAAAGACCTGATTGGATAGTTTTTGGAAAGCTATATGCAAGCTCTCCAAGTCTAACGTTTCTTGTTGATTTTTAGGTTGAGGAGGCCTAGCGAGAATTTCTATTTTTTTCTTAGAAGATGAAATTGTTTTAGCTTCACTACTTAAATTGTATTTTAAGCTCAATATATGTTTCTCAATATGAATTTCCTCCTCAAAGGCGTCTAACAACATGTTCTTTTTGGACCTTTTAACCCATATGGCTATGTTGTTATGTAGGGCCTTCGTATAATATGCAACAATTAAGTTTTCTACGGGCATCGAATCTACAAGGAATTTTTTTTTTAGTGTTAGGGATATTTGTTTAAAGTCTTTCAATTTTTCTTTAAGGTTCATATTTAAACTAGAGAGTTCCATCACTAAAACTTCTAGAGATTTATTATCCCCAAATTTTTCTAGAAAATAAGTTTCAAACCTATCCCAAGAGACGATGGTCTGAGGTTGTTGAGAGAAATAACAAGTTGAGGAATTTCCCTCAAAAGTGTAAGGAAATAATCTTCACACGACATCTTCATGTTCGATACTCCAAAGTCTAATAGATAGCATAAATTTCTTGATGTGATCCTCAACTAATTGCTTTGAATCTGAATCAAATTTAGGTAGCGATTTCTCTGAATGTTTAGGTAGTGGGTGTTGGGGTCTAGGTACGGCCACAACACCTTGATCGAGCCAAGGTTTGGCAAGATTATTTTGGTTTTCCATGGGAGTTGGTGGAGTTGAAGGTTGATATGGTTCAGATGAGGAACTTCCTTTGTCCGAGGATTCACCTCCTGAAGAAGGTGGAGAGGAACCAGGTGGGGATGGTGGAATACCAGATCCTCCAGCACCAAAGATAAGTTCTTCAATAGGATTGGTAATATTATTAGTCCCTATAGTGTTTCTAGGAAGAACAATACCTTGAAGTTGTTCTTCAAGATTTTTAAAGTTAAGGGGTTGATTGAGTTGTCTACCAGGTTGTCTAATATGAGATAAGGCACTTTGAGTTCTTATAAGTGACTAACGGACAATTTATTGGACGTCCATCCATTGAGGGAGTGGTGTCACTGGTTCAACGGGAATATCAGGGTTATCGTTTGAGGTAGTAGTTATTTCAAGTGTAACATTTGTGTCAGAGTAACTATGCATTATGAAAGGAGTACAAGTGTGTGTGGGAGTCTTACGACCTCCACGTGCCATCAATTAATTTCATGACCTCCTTCTACCACCATTTGTTGATGGGAATAAGTGACACATCGTCAACTGTAAGGTCAAATCTGGACTAAGGTTGTCTAAATAACCCAAGCCATTTGGAATGAACTGACCCGACGGGTTTAATGGCTTTGTTAGCCAACTAAGTCCTAAAAATGATAAAAGAAATAAACTAATCTAGAGCTAAGATACTAACTATATATTTTTTCTAATTATAAGTTTTCTAAAAGAAACATAAATATATACAAATGATTATAAACATTCTATAAACAACTTTCAAGGTTTACTTGTAATCTTGCGAAATGAATGTTCATAAAAGTAATTCTAACTAAGATAAAGAAAGAAAATAAATATTTTTTGTTTTCTTTTTGAATATTTAGAGCCTTTAAGATAATAAATACTAAGAAAATACAATTGAAACAATGATACATAAATAGTCAAACATAATTCATGCAATCATCATTTCATTAATAAATAATTTAACTAAATAACAAACAGACTAACCCATACCTTATCAACGAAACTGAGATTATCTTTCTATGTTGTTCGAGCTTCTACTTGTCCTGCATGTAAGGGAAACCTGTGACAGAACAAAACTAGTACTTTCCATAATAAATTCAAATAAGTGTTTAATTTTTTGGAGCGAGAACAGAACAAAATAATAACTGATTAAAAATCCTATGATCTTATGATAATCAATATTTAAGAACGAGAGAAAACTCAATTCTGAGTATCGATATTATCCATCATTTAACATTTATAATAAATCAATAATAATCAAATGTAAGATTGATCACACATACAAAATGGAATAAAAAATAATGGGCAACATCTACATATTTAACAATATGAAACACCATATGATGACGAGGCTAAAGCTAAATCAATCATAATAATATCTCATAAGACCGAGGTAATAGAAGAACATAATGGAATAAGCATCACACAGATCTAAATCCAATGGTGAGTTTCTTCCCCATATCAGTTCTCAACATCACATGTCCATACTATAATCCCAACAAAATTTATCTTTACTACTAACAACAATCACTATTTAAACTAGTCTTGGATTAACAACCTCTTATCATGCAAGATAGAGGGTGATCCCCCAAAAAATAGATTGCTTTACAAAAATAGTACAACAAGGAACCACTCCTATAGGAGTTTGTTTATCAAAATTAATTACATAATGACATATTTTTATCAAACAAAAAAGAAACTACTAAACTATACAGCGCATAATCCATGATAGCTTCTCCTTGTGAATAGAACCATAATTATTATTTTCCTGTAAATGACAAAACAAAATTGATTTTTAGAAAATAATACAAACTAACATTTAGAAATAGACTGGCTACATAATCGTGAGATTATGTAGCTAGTCTTATATTAACAAAGAAAATCAAAATAAATCTTCCTATTTGACTTTTATAACAGAATAAAATGAAAGAAAATCAAAACCACTTTTACCATTCTAGAAAATAGATAGTGAAGGGTCGGATAATTTTGAGTTAATGATGGCATTGAAATTGGTTTCATTTTTTATAATCACACTACTAGCACTTTTGGTCCTCTTACTTGGCCGATATGCATATGCCTTCAATTCTTGATTTTCTCATTCAAGTAAGCAATTTTGCGCTGCCAAATGTTTTAATTATGCCTACAAATATGGTATGTCTCTGTAGTATCGTTCTACCCAGTACAAACAATTGTCATAGTCTACCAATGCTATAGTAGGAAGAGGTTGAGTGTACTCAGTAATGGGTGCTTTGGTCTTTCCTGTATCTTGTTTCAAATCATGGCCTATCCCAACAAATCCCTTTTGGTATTTTAGAAATGAAGGTAGTTTAGAAACAAAATCGTATTGAATAACTTTGCTAACAGTTTCATTTCCGAGACACTGGTTATCCACATATTCTCGGGAAAGGAAATCATTGATCTCATCATCAGTCAAGTGATCATTGACTTCTATCACCGAGATCGAGCACAGATGATCCCGTTGTCGATTTCTCAGACTCTTGGAAATTAACTTGCCTTGTCTTTTATTTACTAAACTCAAGTCTTAGTTACCCTATTTCTTCTTCTTACGATTTTTCTTAATAGTTGGTTTGTCATTCAAACCCTGAGTCAACTCAATAGAAAGAGCATGAGAAACCCTCTCCTTCAATACATCCACTACCTCCTCTAATGATTTTCTGGGTACAAAATTACATCGTGGTTTTTTACCTAGAGGATTTTGCATAGCAATAGAATTTGGTTTAGTGAGATCACGGTCTCTATGTGAATCGACACCTTGAATTTTAGACATAGGGTTACAAGTATTGGGGTTTATATTTGAATGCAGAGATGAGTCCACTATGCTCTCGGGTAGGGAAAAATTGTTTCGACACAAGAAGTCTTCCCAAGTGTCCCCAATTTGAGCCAGATGCGACAACAACAAAATTCGTATAAGCCCATGGTGGAAGAGGCTAGACAGAGGGTTTAAAATTTGTTTCTTATGACACTTTGACATATTATGTGGGCTCATCAACAAACAGAATGTCATGTTTATCTTAACCCTAGGAACAATATCAACAATCAGATGTGGTACAAAAAAACTAAACCATACCTACCCTCAGATGTCATAAACTATTTCAGAATCATATGTAGATCATTTCATCGAGGTTTCAAGAGGGTAATAGGAGTACCTTTAGGGAAGCATGTCGATTTCCTAGAGACCATTAACAGGATCCAAGGAACGCCTTCTAGCTTGGTGTTTTTGAACCATTTTTTACCCTCCTATGACAGTCCTTTTTCTCATGCTATAGTCCTCTATTACCTCCAATTTCAGATCCCCAAATTTGGCTCTAAAGCCATCAAATGTTTGAGCAAAAGCATGTGCGACCATCAGGTTATAACCTTTGAATTCTCGGATGAAAATGTCCCAACCGTGCATCTGCAAATTGTTTATGGCATCATCGTGGGTGAGAAGGGCTTGAGATCCATTAGGTTCAATTCAAATCACGGGGGCCATGGTTACTATCGAATAGGTACAATAAATACCATGAGAGGGAGGCTTCGTCTTCCAATGGAGAAATAACAAGGAAAGGTCTGTGAAAATTGAAACAGCCCGATACCTACGAAATTTGGAGGCTATCATGTTTAGTAATTTAAGTTTGGAGTGACAGAGAACCAGAGGATGTGCAGGGTTGTGAGCCATTACGCACAATGAAGATTCAACCCTAACCATTATCAATTGCCTATTTGAATAATGAATGAAAGCCTTAAATGTATATGACAATAGGATGATGTGTATTTGTGAGTACATCAGCCCTATACCAAGGTGATATGAAAGTGATATTACTCATAGAGCAAAGAGCACATTTAAAATGTTAATCCAAGGTTTTGCGCGATTAGGCATATCAAAAATTAAAATCATACAAACAACCATAGATATGATCAAGTCATATTCACCATAGTACATAAAATAATGGCAATGGATTAATCAATAAGCTTATAAACCTTAAAACTTATAAACACATAGGTCCCCTTAAGGTGTAATCTTTTTAGAAAAAGAAATGAAGAAATCACAAACTGTAGAATGATTACCCAAGCCAAGTTTTTGTTTCAATTTCATGCTTGCAGTCATGAAATTTAAAGAAAGAAAATGAAAATTTAAATGAAAAACTCATATAATAAGGTAGCCCAATAAATCTCCTTGAAGCCAAAAGACAGAAATGTTTATAAATGTAAGGAGGAGGCAACTATAGAAATATTTTATCTTTTTGTGATGACTTTTAATTATGATAAAATTTGACAGAATTGGTGGCTGCCAACACTACCTTGTAAGAGGGTTGTGATAAGTCATCATATTCAAGTTCTTCTACTATTATAGCTTTATATATAAAATTTATTCCTAAAACCCTACAATTAGACTTTGCAAGCAACTTGGATATCCATTGTCCCTTTACCAACTTGGTAGGATTTATATCCACATCATATTCTTAGATCTGAGCTATTTGGTTTCCTCTTTTTCCTTCACTATTAGCCTAAACAAGGATATCTTTCACAACACTAGTACTGCAGTGATGATTTTAGGGGCTAAATTTCGCTCATGGGCTAATTTTCCATGGTTTTTCCAAAAACAAGATTCGCTATTTTAAAAATTATTTGCCCAAATTCTATAGGATAAAATCATTTTACCTTAAAAATCGCCAAAATTTTATAAAAACTATATAAAATCCTTAGAAATTTGAATATTTTTACAAAAATATCGCCAATTATTTATAGTTGTCATATGAAGGATTAGTAAGATTCGCCAAGGTTTCTACATCTTAAAATAAATTTCCATCCTTAAAATCATCCCTTACTAGTAGGTACATATACAAGGACTTTAGAATGTAGGACACATTCTCTAAAATATTTAAGGGCCTTAACCAAGGAATATTCTTGTTTTTCCATAATATCGTACTTTAATTCAACATCCCTCAATGCTTTGCTGAAAAATGCTATTAGTTTCTCGTGACCTTCAATATTATTTTATAACAAGATAGTTGCAATAGTATTATTAAAAGAAAAATACAATATTAGGAACTCTTTGTCATAATCACGATTGACCAAGATTGGGAATTCTCCTAAATCATTTTTTATCTACTAAAAAGAGTCTTTGGCTTCAACAATCCATTTTATTTCTCTGTCTTTCTTGAGCATGTCAATGATATTTTTCACAATCTCTGTAAAATTTGGAACAATATTCTGAGAAAGTTTATCTTACCTAAGAATGATTGAACCTATTTTTTGTTCCTTGGTAGGAAAATTAATTTAATTACCTCAACTCTTTCAAGATCTATTATAAATCCTTCTTTAGGTACTATATGACCCAATAGATTTCCCTCCATCATTGCAAAATAAGAGTCCTTAGGATTTAGCCATAAACCAAATTTTTTGGAATTCCTAAAAGTCTTCCTTAATTGTTTAAGTTTATCTTCATTATATCCTAAAAACATACTCATGTCATCCAAGTAAATAACTATTAATTTATATTTTTATCCCACAAAATCTATGTCCATGTCTATTTGGAAAGTAACCCCTACATTGATCAACTCGAAATGCATCTTATCAAAAATGAAATTTCCCCATGGTGTAGTAAATCTAGTATTCTCCCTCTCATCCAAATGCATACCACTTGATTGTAACCTAAGAAACCCTCCATCATAGATATTCTACTAACCCACTACTTTATGTAATATGTGGTCCATTTTGGGTGGTGGTAGTTATCCTTTAGTGAGTGCTTCTTCAAATGTCTTAAGTCTACAAACAATCTGATTTCCTGATTCTGCTTCCTTACAGGGAATAGATTTTTCACCCACTCTGTGTTATATTACTGATAGGGGGGGTGAATCAGTAATGATAAATTATACCACTTATTAATCCTTTTAACCACAATGTATATTTCTTTAACTTATCCAACATATTCATATAATTATCATAGATATATTATTGTAACATTAACATTCATCAGTGCATCATACAAAATAATCAACACATCCACATAATACACAGTACACCAATATTTTATGTGGAAACCCAATGTGGGAGAAAACCACTAAATTATTTTTTTATATGTCTTTAAGAATTACATTCAAGGAAGCACCTACTTCCAATTCTCCATCTCTTACAGGAAGAAGGCTTCGACCCCCTAGTTTCTTAGGCTACAACCTGAGGGGAACTCCAACTCCCCATTTCTCTGTATACAACCCCCTATGTTCTCCAGCTACAACCAGAAGGTGGCTACAACCACACCTAGTTATTAGGATCCAAACTGAAGTAATATATGCCAATATGAACCAGAAATACACCAACAATATACACCAGTATATCTTACTCAATAACAAGTGCTAAACCTCCAAAAGGGAATTCACCAAACTTTTCAAGACAAACCCTCAACCAATCACATAGATCGAACTCAAGACAAACACATTAACATACCTCTTACTTTTCTATAGTTGCAGATCTATTACGTATCTGTTTCTGTAGTTGTGATTTTGTTGCCATTATTTTTCTTTCATGATTTTGTTGACGTGACTTTCATGCCCCGATTTTGTTACCATGATTTTTATGCTGTGATTTTGTTGCCTTGATTTTTCTGTTGCAGATTTGTGTAGCTTCATATGTGACAATGAAAGCCTACAAATAACCTTTCACAAATAATATTCAATAAAGTTCAATAGCGGAAAATGAGTTTTCCTTGCTGTCTTATTTATACTCTCCAAGGGGCTTCCTCTAGAAATATCCTTGTAATTGTTTTACCCTTTTCTCCATCCTTTAGGGGTAACCCATTTCTACCCACTTGTCCACTTACAACCACTTTATCCAAAAATAGTAATCTCTCTACTTCTAGTTGCAACTAACTTTATTATTTAATTAATTTCTTTTGCAACCACTTTGACTTATCCATAAATAGTAAACTCACCACTTCTTGTTGCAACCACTTTATTATTTAAATACTTTCTCTTTCCAACCACCTTGACTAATTTATTATTTAAATAATTTCTCTTTACAACCACTTTACCATAATTAAAAAACTCAGAACTTCTTGTTGCAACTAATTTATTTTTAATTATTTTCTTAATGCAACAACTTTACCCATGATTAAATCATAGTTTCACCAAATTTGAATAGTCAACTTCTTCCAAGACCTTCTAGAATAATTTGACTTCTTGGACCTTCTAGGGAATTCTAGATAACTCATGAGGGTTCTCCAAATTCACATGGCATAAATCTCTAACTGTGAGGCGTTATGTGATGTTCCACACATCACACGAAATGACACGACATGTACTATCCATATATAATAGTCCTACCTACATATTGAGTGATCTTCATGCCTTTATAACATAAATAAAATTGGGTCCCTTACCCATACCTTTGTTCTACCGGAATTCTCCAAGGGTTGACATTAATCACTAAGGTTTGACATCAATCACTAAGGGTTAACATCAATATATAATATCACTTTGAAAGGTTTGACATCAATGACAACCAACAATCCAAACCAACTTTCATTAAACCTAAGCCAATTGTCCAACACTTTGAATATCTAAGAGGGATGATGATCTTCACATGCAATAATTTCCTAATTTCTTTCTCAATTATAGGTAATAGAATAGGATTGAAATGTCTCAGCTTCTTCTACAAAGGTCTTGAACCATGTTTCAAAGGTATCCTATGTGGAATGATTCTAGTTTCATAGGTTTTTATATTTTTATATTTGCATGCAAAGATATCTAAATATTATTTAAAAATATCCACATACATTTTCTTTAAATCAATAAATACTTACTTAGATCACTTGATGTACTTAGGTTCCTCATCATTTCCTATGTTTCAATGATCTACATTTTCATCTCTTGGGTGAGCAACAAGCTTAATAGGAACATCATTCCTCTCAAACAATCTCTCAAGCGGTACCAATTCTTTAGGAATAAAATTGTTTTTTGATTGCACGATTTTATGATTTTTCATGCAATTGTTAAAGTATGAGACTAATTCAACCTCTCCCTCAAACAAATTTCCATTCCATTTATCTCCATCCAAATAAATATTGGTAGTTTAAAACTCATCGGTTACTTCCAAAAATATGTTAATCTGTTGATAATATTCAAACACTTGCCAATAATTGATATTGATATATTGACTATATCTCATTTATATTCCATATTTAACCTAAAGTATATTTGGATTTTTAAAAGTACTAGAAGCCAATGCTAAAGAGTCTACTTGTTGGTTTAATTCTCTAAGGACAATAGTGATATTAAAGGATTCAAACAAGTTATCTATCAGATCCAATACTTTATTTATATATGATCTCATTCTTGGGTGTTTTTTCTGATAAATAATTTTCACTTGTTTCACTACCAATTCTAAATCCCCAAAGAATGAATTTTTTGTAATTTTTAGCTTGATGGCAGCCTCCAAACCTGTGATTAAAGAATCATATTCAACAACATTGTTTGTAACATCAAATTCTAGTTCGTATGAAAAATAAATATTCTCTTTTATGGGGGGAATTTACACCATCCTAGCTCTAGCCCCTTCCTTGGAATATGCCCCATCAAAATATAGTTTCAACAATTCCTCACTTTTAACACCAAAATCATAGGACAATTTTTTTGACTTGGAATCTTCATCATATCCTTCATTTATTGATAAAATGAAACCTCCCATATCATCTTCCAAAACATATATAGGGTGATTCTTCAAGTTATTTTGATCACTCACCACATAAGTAAATTTAGTCTCTCTTTATAACATTTTATTTTCTCCCTCAAGGACAAGAGTTATTCAATAAGTCATATCCATCTGCATTGTACCTCCTAAGTTGTCATCCCATGATCTAGAAAACAACATGCCATAATTGGCAAGTACATATGCTACTACTAAATCCAACATAATGATCTTCAACTGGGATAAAGTAAACACGATATCTTTGATCATACCCTCACACTTTACTTTCCTTGAATCAAATGAATACAAATCATGATATGGTCTTTTTATTTATAATCCAAGATTTTCCATTACTATCTTAGGCATTAGATTATGTGAGGCCCCAAATTCCATGATGCAATTATGTAACGTTTTTTCATGAATATTTAAAGTCAAATAAAAGGGAGAAACAACATATTCTTTTTCATCAAGGTGTGGTCCAAACAAGATAGTAGGGAATTCATCATGTAAGTTTAAAGTATCTAGTTGACTGCTTAGCCCTTCTCTATGTAATTTTTTTTCAATTTGTTTTTCATAAAGAGGGTTCTTGGCCAGTTCAATTAGGGTCATGGGTATTCTAATTTTTCCCAAATTCTGTTCAATATTAAAATGTGAAACAACTGTATTATCTCCTTTCTATTCACTGACTCCTTTAATTTGTTCTTGGGTGTTAACCTTTTTGTATAAATTATTGCTTCAACTTTCTTATCTTTGGATTGACTTAAAGGTAAATTTTTTGGTTCTGGGTGAATGTCTTGTTTACCAACAATTGGTCTTGGTCTAAGATCAGATTTTTTTATGTAATTCAATTTGAAAATAATTAGAAAACATTATGTACTAACAAGATGATAATCCCAATTGGCTCATGTATTTATCCAAATGAGTTTGTTTTTAACCAAGGTATTTCTCATAGTTGGTCTCAGTAAGGTGAATAACCCTAGTTTAATCTTGAAGAAAGTGCATTTCTTCTTGAAAATAAACATACTCTTCATATTCAACATCATCAAGTAGATTATTGTCATTTTTACTTCTGAAAGGTGGTTGTATAGGTTGGTTTCCATTCCTTCTTTCCCTTCACATAATCTATGGGTTAAAAGCCCCCCTAAATCGATTTAGGTTTCTAGGTCCTCCTTCTTTATTTTCTTTAACAATAGTGTTACGCTCAACTTCAAGTATGGTCAATCTATTAGATAAATTAATCACGAGTCAAGAAATTTCTTCCACCTTTTCTTCTTTTGAGTCTTTGCTAGAACTTGAAGTACCGACCTCCTCTTTTTGCTTCTTTTTATCTTTATTTGTTTTATATGTTATAGGTTCAAGCTTACATAAGGAATTCATAGTTCCTTCAATATATATGGAATCATATTGCATTATGATTAGGATTATATATCTTCTTTCCCTCAACATCATGGAAAAATCAACTTTAAAAGCTCCATAATAAGTAACTTTAGTTGTTTCTTGAGAAGGTTTGATGTCATGAGGAATTTTAATATACAACTTATTAAACCTATTAATAAACTCCACCATAGATTTCCCAACCTTCTTCATTAAAATTCCAAACTCAATTGAATAATAAAAGTGATCTCTCTTCTCTCCTTACTACCTGATAAAAGTTGTTTCTAACACAATCCAAAAATTAATTTAGGCTATAGGTAAGTCCCTGAATGATTTTAGGAAATATCCATCCGAGGTTTGCAAAAAAATTCCTCATAAAAACATCATCATGCTCTATAAAAAAATTATTAGTGAAATATTGAAAGGATTCTATATGTTATTTAACAAAAATACTCTTCTCCCCGTCATACTTTGGAACCAATTTGAGGTAGTTATCAAGGAGATAATGAACACTTTGAGAAGTATTTGAAGGGAAATATATAGATCCTACCCATGGGTTTACTGGTGATGGAGGTGGTGGTTGATTCACACCACCCCTACCTCCTCTTGTTCCAGTCATTAGGTTATTAAGAATAAGATTGTTCCCTTCAGAAGAAAAAGGAGCTCTAGGGTTTTTCAAATAAGGTATTAAAGAGGAACCTTTTGAGTGATAAAATCCTAAAAAGGAATATTGAAAATCAATTAAGGGATGTTTAGGGAATAGAAAAGTGGAATTGGTATCTCTAGGAGTATCATGAAGAATCAATTTTCATTTATTTGATAACCATAAAGAGGAAAAATTTCTGAATTAGAATTACCTGATGGAAAATATCCTTCCCTCTCTGATATTCCTCTAGGTAACAAGCTTTTCAGGATCTAAAAAGACTAGGATATTTGTACGGTCAGGGTTCTCCCTAGTATACTTTATTATAGATTCTAAATTTACAAGTATGGAGTCACCAACTGAAAAATAAACAACCAATGATCTGAAACTTATTGACCATCAAGAATCAATCCTTAAAAATGTTGTTTCCCAAGGAAAAATGTCTTCAAACTTCAATCCCCAGCAACAACACCAATAAATTTATTATCCCTTGAGTTATTCCAGACTATAAATGGAAATATGCCAAGGAACCTTAGAGATAAAACCCATATATGGTATTAAATTTGTGATGTGGTGGAACTTCTCATAATATTTTTCTTTACTCTCTTAAAACCCTCAAAACAAATATAGATAGAATGATCAAAGGACTCTAAATCAAAGAGGCATTTTCCCATGTGCATCAAACATTTGAAATTTTAAGGATATGGATTGATAAATTTTAGAAATAAAATACAGTAAACATACAAGGTATTCATATGAACAAATATTGTAGTCTAGACAAAAAGAAAAACATGTTGAGCATTCACAATTCAATAGTTAAAACATGTTAATCTGAAATCGTGAAGGACATACACTTAGGACAAGATTGTGTTTAATATATTAAACAATATCAAAATATTTTTTCATTGATTCAATCATATCAAACATACATGAGGAAGAAGTTTGTCATTCTTTTTTGAAATGAATTCCAATGACAAAGAAAACACCATACATTCATAATGAATATGATGCCAATTATTTCTTGAGGATTTCATTAATGATCAAATCATATGTACAATGTATGAAGAATAGGTGTGGGTTTACATAGAGAATACAATGGAGTACAAAACAATTTTATAGATTGATACATTCATGGTGAAATAATCTCTACAAGTCCTCATCCCTCTTCTCGTAATCTATCTTCTTGCCTATGTGGTCTCCTGGTTTGGAAAACTATGAGAATGAGTTAGACCATGATCCCCAAAAATTGTTGAACCTTGCCAGATCTTCCTTGATTCTCTTTTATAATTTAACTCTTGTCTAAAAACCACTTCTTCAAACTTCTTACTGCTTACTTATTCTTGGAACCACTTCTTGTTTCTTGAAGTGTTTTTCCTTAGTAACAATTCTATTTAAGTAGTAAAATTATTCACCCAATCAACCCTTGTTGGGATGGTCATGATATTCTTGGTTCTCCTTGTCTTGAAAAATGTATTTTAGAAAATTAACACATATGCTTCCATTTTTTCCCCATTGGGCACTTATAGTCATTCATATTCCTCACTACCTCATCCAAATTAGTATATTTTTCATATGATGGTTGAGGTAGATTTCTGAAGATCATCTTAATATTATCAAGTAATTCAAAGTATCCTACCAACAAATATATTACATATTTTCCTCTCAAGGTCCCTTCCATATTGTCAATTTTGTCATCATTGTTCCTCTTTGCATCCAATATTTTCTGATAATTATTCTTTTCATAAAAATCACCATTTCCATCCAAAAATTATTCCATCCCATGCTTTATAGGATCATTAAAAATCTTCTGAAAAGAACCAATTTCCCCACAAGCCTATGGGATTTATTTTCATCATTTTGCAACATTCTTTTCTTTGTGAGGACTCTTTTGGAATCCATAATAATTATTTTTGTGTCATTGAAATTAAATTCTCTCATCTCCTCCTTAGTTCTACAATTTAAGAACTTTATTATGTCATTGGCCATTTCTGGATTATCTTCCAGCTCATTAGCTATTATTTTAATATTATAAAAAGGAGCATTCACTAGCCCAATTTCATCTTATACTAGGGGTAAATAAGACCAAATATTGAATATTGTAGTCATGGTTGTATTATCCCAAATGATATGTTTATCCCATTTCACAGATGGTATTCCTGTCACCTTTAATTTCATATGAGATATGTAACCCACCTAGCTCCCGCTTAATCCTCATTTAGGTTGGTGGGTTGTTTTAAAAAAATTGTGCTCTTTTTCTCAAGACATGCTATCGGATTATTAGATGTTTGAGTGAAGAATTCTCTTATCAAAATTTATACTAGTATTTCTCTTATTAATACTAAGAGGTTTTTATTTACTCAGTTTATTTAAGTACTCGTGTTCTTGAACACCCTCAATCAGATGATCAAGCTTGCTTCTCATCCTCCTCCCAACAATTTGTTCATATTCAAACTCATTCCCATCAGGGTTCTCAACCATATAGGTTGATCGCCCCTTTGATGAAACTATTTCAATAGGTCATCTTTTGAATCTAATGGTCCTTGGCTCGGGACTCTAACGACTATGATGACATTGGATTCTCCATCCTCTCAATGGTTAATCACCACTTGAATGTTTATCCCACGTGTTAATATATGGGACCCACAGAATCTGTGGTTGAGATCCAAACTTCTCCCCTATACCGATTAACATCCCTCCTCCATCCTCGGAGTCCCTCAATATCAAAGTATTTCACCGATAGTTTGATGGTCTACTCTAAATATCTCACTCTGACCATATGCGCTTCGACAGATCAAATGATCTTTATTCATCTTTTCAGATGGCCCATGATTAATATAATAACATAGCTACATTATGATTAGGATCCTAAGACAAATCCTATTAGATCAAACTATATTAGATCCAGTGAATGATATTTTGCAGAACTGCTCTCAATGTATCTGCGGTTCTTGCAGTTCTGTCATCAAACTCCTTATTTAGTCATCCTCCTAGACCTTCGATGGTCCCTCTTCCACTTGTGTTCTTACTGGATCTGATGATCCAGAATCCACCTTCACCACCCTTTGATATATTGTAATGTCCCTAATATGAACCCTTTGTAATTGTACATATAGGTTGGTGAGCCATTGGTACTAATTGTAAATGTAAATCTACATATAGGTTGTTGAGTCATTAGCACCAAGTTATAGTTTTGTGAGCACCTCAGTAGTGTGTGGAGAATTGTTATCAAAGAAAGGGTGCATACATTTCACAATGATGCATGCACCTACGCAAATGTGTGTGTTTTCATATCAAAGGAAGGGTGCACACATTTCACAGTGTTGTGTTCACTTGAATAAGTGCACGGGGATGACCTGGGAGTGTGCACCAAGTTGATTTATATGTATATATGGATGTATATGTATTGAGGTTGGAGAGCCTATGTGATTATGAGGCTTGTGATCTAGGACTCAAATAAGTCACTAAACATGTCCTTGTAAAGTGTAATCATATTCAATTTTGAATATCATCACATCATTATGATAATATGGTATGAAAAGAGATGGGGGGTTGACTCCACTGAAAAAGGGAAAGGTAGAGGGGAATTAAGTCCCAGTGAATATTTTATTAATATTTATGGAAATTTGTATTTTATGAATAATTATTTATCGTAAGTTCTCGAGGGTAGGGAACGAGTCACCAAGTGGATAAATCTACTTATGAAGGTGAAAATTGTTGATTTGAGGGAATGCAATATATATTGTTTGCCTTAGTGTATTTTGGGGGAAAGGATTCATTTTATCATGTGTATAGGGGGTCACACCATATGAGAAGGATTACTATTACATTATACATAGAAAAAATATTGTAAGGTTTTTATACATTATAACCAGATATTTATTGTTGAAGAGGCTAGTTGTCATCCATGTGATCAGTCTCTCTAGGTGAGAGATTTGTTGTTGAATATGTGGGTTTTCAATCTCATGAGAATTACATACAAGTGGGAGTTTTGCTAGGAATTGTTCCCTGGTGATATATAAATTAGTTGCAGGGATCAAAGAGTCCATGTTTGGCCTATTTCTAGGAACCCTGGAAGGGAAGTGGGGCAATTGAGGGAGTATTGAGAAGAGAAGGGAAACATTTCCTTGTGTGTAACAAGTGTGTGGGGAATGAGGGAATATAGACTAGTTGCAATAGTGGCACCCTGGACTAAGCAATTCTGTTGAGTATTGGACCTTGGCCTCTCACTAGGACCCCTTTTTGCCCTGGTGGAATTAAGCTCCAGCTCAAGGGTGACGAGTTTCTGAAAGTGTATGAGCAACATAGTCTATGGCTAGGAGGAACGTTTGAGTTCTACATGTAGTTAGTGAATTTTCACAAATGATAAGTGTCTTTATGTGCTTAATTATTTCTATTTAATATGGGTTTAATATTTGTATGTTGTTGCATATAAGTAATTGTTGTTATTATGTATAATGTTTCTTGCACATGTAAGTGTGGTCCTAATTTTCAATATTCATAGTCATGCATAAGTATGACCGTTGTTGTTAGCTTTCCTATTAAATTAACCTTATGATTTTGGTTGTGTCTCCAAGACGAGTTTAGAATGGTCATGCCCGCAGAGAATACTATGTTCGCAATAGAGGATGGATTTACTTATGTGCACAAGGAAGCAGTCTGCATGCACAAGGAAGTAGTTTTGGTGTGTGTGATGCCAAAATGGTTGCATGCACAGCTGTGATATGTGTGTTTAGTATGTTTGTGCACATTTTCATTGTGTTACTTTCGTTGTTATAATTGTATGGTGTGACTCATCTTGAGGTTGAGGGCGTTACTTCAAGTGATACTACACAGACTTTTGTTTAGAGTATAATCTGTGTAGTGTGTTTTTGAATAACATTGTTTAGTAGTAAGTTGGATGATGTTACAATTTGTTTTTAGAGAGACAACAGTTCAAATTGTGTGACATGGCCTAGCCTGGGTGGCTAGGGACATCACATTGTGGTATCATAGCTACGGTTTCAAAACTGAGCTTGTATGGGATGAAATCTTGTTTCAACACTGACCCTGCATGGGCCGAGTTTATACTTGAGGAAAGCTTCGAACTAGTAAGTGGTCGAATTTGGAATTATAGCATAGCCATGGTGTGCATAAAATAAGAGTGTGTAAGTGTGCACACTAAATTTTTGACATTGTAGTGTGCAACACTGGAACCATGCAATAATCAATAGCGCACAAGTGTGTGCACTAAAGATGGGGGTTGTGGAGAGAAAAGTTGGTGGTGCATGCACACTACTAAGATGTGGTGTATAGGTCAAATATTGGCATCAAAAATTGACATATGTTGAATAATAGTGTAGGTATAGGCCTTAGAAGAAGGCATTCTAACAAAATGGTGCAGATTTTTCATAATGTTGTCTCATGAATTCATCTAACAAATCTTGTTTCCTGCACATTTTGCAGAATTTTAGACCAGGGAAGAATTAGTGCAGAAGATCAAAATCATGGAAGAACCACATATAGATTTTATCCATGATGATGAATCCATAGATATGTATGCCGATTTGGGTGCTTATGGTACATATTCCAAGGAGGAGTGCATTAACTTAGTAGAAACCATTAAGGGACTGCAAAAATATGTCCAATGTTATAAGGATGATAGCGAAAGGCTTATGAAAGAAAAGGAGCAACACGATTAATTCAATTTCAAGTTGATGCAAAGCTTGGACATAATATAAAATAAAATAGATAAGGAGACTGAGACAAGTAGGTCAAAAATTCACAGGTCTCATGATGAGAAAATAAGATAACAAAGAAGTGTTGATAGCCATCTTCAACACTCACCAAATAATTCATTTAGAAAATTACGTAGTAGCTCAAGTACATCTCCTGTCAAAAGGAATAAGAGAAATAATGGCATGGATGAGTGATAGGGAGAAATGAATAAGATAAATCCTCTTACCTTTGACAGTGAGCACAAGAAGGATTAAGATGAAGAGACTTGGCTATTGGGTATGGTAAAGTACTTCTAGCTGCATAATTGTCCATCCATGCTAAAATGAATTTTTTAGAGGTAGCCTTAGAGGCCTCTACCTCTGTGACAATTGTGGCCTCTCTTGTTGATATCTCCTATATGGCCTGCACAATCAAGTTTGTGAGTTTGGTCTTTGTTTCTGCCATAACTTATTTTACCTTACCTTGTATAGTGGAAAATTAGCCAATAATCCTTACTTCTTCTTCCTTCCTTGGTCCAAGTCTCTACTAAAGGACCTTATGTTGGTCCCACAGTTTCTCCACTTCGACATATTCCCATCGTTGAGATAAAATGGATGCCATACACTCAACTGGTGGAAATGTATTCTCCTTTTATGTTTCCTTGTGCACTTGTTCTTGTGATTCTCTTAGTTTGGCCTCTAGAACCTTCATCTCTGGGTCCCCCATGAGCTCTTCCTACACTTTTTCACTCTCTTTACAAATTTTTGCACATTTTCCTTCGAATTTCATAATCTTCACAACTATTGTTTTTGTCATCCTCACTCTTCCTTTGCACACCTCTGGTGGTGTTCTAGGTCTTCTCTTCTATTGTAAATATTAGATATGTTCTCTAAATCCCTTCATGACTTCTCCAATCTTCAATAATTGTTCCTCCATAATGGCCTCTATGACCAGGGGAACCTCTGCTACTTCCTTATATAATTTCTATCTAGTTCCCTATGTATTTTGCACCATGGCTTCAACTTCATCCTTCTCTTGTTGTGATTTTGTGGCCCTTTCCTTAGTTCCCTCTTTATTCTTCAATACTTTCTCCATTCAAACTTCAATCTACGACTTTTGTTGAAGTTCCATATCATACTATGTTTCTACTTGGGCTCTTTTGGCCCTTATTCTTTCCAAGTAGCAGGTCATTGTGTCTCCTCTATTCCTTATCTCTTGCACCATTTCCTTCTTGCATCTCCTATAATATATGTATGGTAAATTTTGATATGATGATATTAAGCTAGCCTAGAGCCTATATTTTTTCATGTAATTCAGCCCTGAGAAACTCTAGCACATCTACCTCAATATGTATGGTTTTATGTACCTCGATGATCTGTGTTAGGGATGCCTTTTTTTTTTGTTTCTATCCTCAATCTCATGTGTTAGATAAACAGGATCCCAAAGCAATAAAATAAAATAAAAATGAGGAAATAAAACATAAAATATACACAATACAATAGAAACATTGATATACATAGTTCAACCAGTGTGGGCTACATCCACCAGAGAAATTTCTAGGTCCTTCCTTTTTATTATCCAGTAAATAAAGGGATCCAACCTATAGCACACCCACTGTAACTTCCTCTTCTTTCTCTCACAGTCTCCTCTCTCATAATACAATATTTGCAATGATACATAGCTTCAATAGATTTCCCTCAAAAAAGAGGGTTTCCTTCTAGGGAAAAAAACCATAACATAACTTATACAATCAGATCTGTGACCTTATAATGAATGGTCCATATTTACTATGAAATTACAATATACATTTACAAGAAAAATTTTCCTTCAGGGGCCCACTTTCCCCCAGCCCCCCTAGCTGAGGGGATGAGCCCCCCGAACCTCGCAGGGGGGCAAGCCCCCACCCCCCATGTGGAGGGATGTACAGTCTTCATGGGCTATAAACATGGTTGAAAACAAATACCTATGAAATATGAAGATAATCAAGCTCCACAACCAACAATATCCCACTTGGATACTGATCAAAACAAATCCACTGTTGTTGTACCTACTAGACTATATTCCACCTTAGACCTAGAAAATTTCTCATCTTCACCTTCATGCTTGAATACCAACTAAAACTGAGAAGGAACTTAGTTTCTCCTTGGTTACTCCCTTTGTTAACATGTCTACAAGATTCTGGCTAGTGTGTATCTTTTCCAACTTCAAATGTCCATCTTCCAAGACAGATCATATGAAATGGTACCTAAGTTGTATATTCTTGGTATTTGAATGGAAGGTTGATTTCTTTGCAAGATGAATGGTACTCTCACTATCATAGTACAACCTGCTATTCTCTTAATTCTTTCCTAATTCCTCCATAAACCTATGTAACCAAATAATCTCTTTACTAGCCCTTGTACCAGCAACATACTCTGCCTCTGTTGTTGAAAGTGAAACAACCTTTTTCATTTTCGAAGTCCAACTTAGTGTTGTTCCACCTACAATAAATACATTCCATATGGTGCTCCTCCTACTATCTTTATCACCTACCATATTTGAATCAAAATATCCCTGTAGAACAACGTATGAACCTCCAAAACATAATGCATGAGTAGCAATATCTTTCAAATACATCAGAATCCACTTGACTGCCTCCCAATGTTATTTACCTAGATTTTTCATATACTGACTCACATCTCCCACTCCATGTGCAATATTTGGTCTTGTGCAAACCATCGCATACATCAAGAGGCCAACTATTGATTAATAAGGGACACTGGACATGTATTCTATATCCTTCCATGTCTTGGGACACATTTCTTTAGTTAATTTAAAATGGCTGGCCAAAGGTGTACTAATTGGTTTTTCATTATGCATTATAAACTTCTGCAACACCTTCTCTATTTACTCACCCTCATACAATGTCAAATCACGATTTTTCCTATCTCTTGTTATTCTCATATCAAGGATTTTCTTTGCAGCACCCAAACCCTTCATCACAAATGAATTATATAATTTCTTCTTGAGGACATTTATGTCCTGCATATTAGACCCTGCAACAAGCATGTCATCTACATACAATAACAAGATAATATAGCTTACATTTTCTATCTTTTTAAAATAAACACAGTGATTAGAATGACATCTACTATAACCTTGTTCCATCATAAACCTACCAAACTTCAAATACCACTACCTTGGAGCTTTCTTTAGGACATAGAATATCTTCTTCAACCTTCATACCAAATTTTCCTTCCCTTCGATCTCATACCCATGTGGCTGCTACATATAAATCTCTTCCTCCAAATCCCCATGGAGAAAAGTTGTTTCTACATATAACTATTCAAGATGTAAATATTCTACTACCACAAGACTTAAAATAGTCCTAATTGAAGTCATGTTAACAACATGAGAAGATATTTAATCAAAATCTATACCTTTATTTTGTGCAAACCCCTTTATAGAAATTCTAGCCTTGTACCACATTTTGCCTCCATCTTCTTCCTTAAACTTGTAAACCCATTTATTCTGTAATGCTCTTTTTCCTACAGCAAACTGAACCAAATCCTAAATCTAGTTATTTACCAAGTAATCCATTTCCTCTTTCATGCCCTTCTCCCACTTATTTTTAGTGTCTACCTACATTACCTCTTCATAACATTCTAGTTCACTAGAATCAATCAACAATAAATAATACAATGAAGGAGAGTATCGTTCAGGGGATCTACTTAACTTGGTATATCTTCTAACAACACTTACAATATTTTTATGTACATGTTTCTCCTGTTGTTGTACATTTTGATTTTTTGGTACCTTTGGAATTTCTTTTTCAGTGATCTCATCAAGCACTGTGTATTCTGGTTTTTCTTTTTCCTGTTTCTTTCCCTACAACTGATCTTTGTACATGACCTTCTCATTGAATACGACATCTCTATTCCTAATGATTTTTTTATTTTCACAATCCCATAATTGATAACCAAAATCATTAACATTGTATCTAATAAAGGTATAATTCTTGGATTTTGCCTCAAGCTTTGTTCTATTTTCTTTATCAATATGGACACATGGTTCACAACCAAAAGTATTCAGAAAATAATAATTTACATTTTTACTTGTCCATGCCTATTATTGGACTAATCGGTAAGTGCAGACACAAACAAATCTCTCTAATTTCACCTGAAACTAAAACAAAACAGAACATAATATAAGACTTGTCCTAGGCTTTAATTATCGAGTTTACTAAATAACAATGCATAGACAACATACCTTTTAAATGTCGTTTCCCCTTGCCATTTTCATCCTAGCTTCATTTCAAAGATCATGCAATATTGAATCTGCAAAGACACACAAGCCAACAAAGTGAAAGCAACAAATTATCCTCAACAAAAACCTATGTATGTGATCAAGGAATCATACAATAAAATGAGATTAATTTTCTGGGAAAGAAACATATTGTTGTATCATATTAAATAAAAAGTGGACAACAAAACCTATGCCTTGATGTCACAAGGTACCCTCTCAATGGCCCTTTTATCTAACACACACTCTTTTTCTTCAAAGCCTTTGAATGAAGAAGATCCAAAATGTATCTTGTAGAACTAAAGAAAATCTCTCAAGAATAATCAGAAGTAAAACTCTCCATACAAATATTAGCCTATTCAACCTTAGCCTTTTCCATAAGAGATCCTCTTTTATATAGGGTGAAATAAGGATGTATGAGGAGATTAGGATGATCCCACCAAATCAAAGAAGCGAGTAAGATCTGTTGGAAGATTGGTTGTTGTCATTGATGTCAACCCTACTCATGGGTTTTGGACCGCAAGATTGATGAAGGTATTTGGACATGAAGGAAAATGCACATGTAGATACAACACCCATGGATGGATAGTATACATTATGTTATTTCTGGTGGTATGCGGAACATCAAGTGGATCCTCATGGTTGAGGATAAATGAATTTTTGAAGATGACAAAGTGAATTGAAGAAGGAAGTACATGTAGGCCCTGAAGATAATTAAAGAAAAGAATTACAAAATAAGAAAGTGTCAGGTCGGCCCTAATGTTAAAATGAAGTGACATAAATGGTATAAATAAACATCATTATACACTCATTTGATACAATTCGAATTTCAGAGGAAATAAGAAGTAAAGAAGGATGGATTTCAAGGGAGGATGAAGTCTGTTGGTGATGTGTTCTAAGGTATGTTATTTTCAGGTCATATTACCATTTTTCCTATAACATTTTTTCTAGAATGATTCAAATGGTTAAATCGATATGGTATTGTGAATACATATCAAGGTACCTTTGGTAAACATTTCAGCTCTTGGTTCATTATAATTATGGAGCTACACTCTGTGGAATATAGGGTTTGTGACCAGTCCTGAAGCTAGTCAATAAACAAGTGTTCTGGGTAAAATAGTCATAACTTATTCATAGAGAATCCAAATGAAGTGGGAAAAATTTCATTATAAATATTATATACTTTAGTTTATTGTGTGTGATTTTCCGAATCGGATGTTAATTATTGAGCGCAGGGCATGCTGTGCAAGTTCACTCTTCCGAATAGACCATAATTGAACAAAGTCTACCATTCTTTCTATAACCTATTTTTATTGGAGGATTCAAGGAGTGAAAATTGGAGGAGTCTCAGAGAATACATCGAGTAATATTAACTGGAAGATCAGAGTACTCCAAGAATTGAAGAATTGTAGAAATTGAAGAAGTCTCAGGAAGCATTATTAGGTTCTATGTGATGATTGGTTAATGGTGATGATTTAATGTAAAGTTTTATTATCTCTCATGTATTCTTGGGTGGAAGGAAGGGGCAAGGATGGAGAGATCAAATGTCTCTTGATATTGAAGGATTGTATCTTCCTCTTGGAGTTTTATCCCTCCCTTTACATTTGGAAGCTGTAGCTACCTTTGGAAGTCATTACTTCCCTTGAGCAATAACTATTGATTATTTCTCATATATTGTGCATGGTGTATTGTGGTGTATTGGTGTAACTCTTATACTATTGTTCATTG
>ML778053.1:737456-771287 GCA_009831015.1 Picea engelmannii | reverse complement strand
TGCATGGTGTATTGTGGTGTATTGGTGTAACTCTTATACTATTGTTCATTGATCATTGGATATAGTTGAATGGTTTAAGTATAAGTTGAAAAAGGTTTTAAATTGTACTTGATACTAATTCACCCCCCTCTCAGTATCAACAAGATCCAAATAGATCGGAGGCCACCTCATCTTCTAGAAGATTCCTTTCTAGAACATTCGTGAAGTTTAAATTTTCCTTTTATTTTAGCATCGTTGCACCCTATGCACAAGAATCCAATGAAGACATCATAGTCTAGCTCTAGGGAAGGGTGCGATGATCAGGCATCGTCGCAGCCCATGCATATGGTAGGGTGCGATGACCTTCTTTGATATGGTTTTTGAGAAACAAAGGCAAATCACTTTTTTCATGGAGAAAGACTCTTTTATATTTTTCAAGGAACATGAACACATGTTTGTCACTAGATCACTGGGGTGACCAAAATAATTTGTAATAGAATTCCCCCCAAAGTATGAAGCTAGAACTTGTGATAACTAAAATACTTTATAGAATGTGTGTATCGAACAAGGAGCACATCGATAGGGAACCTGCAAACAATCAAGCATCTGCATAATAATATACCCTTGTATGAGTTAGGCATTCCCATGATCAGATTACAAATGACATTAAATTTCAAGTGAGTCATGGCCACTAAATATGCACTGTGGATCCATGTCATCATGATTTGGCATAGCCACCAAGAATACACTTTGGATCTATGTTGTAATAGAATTCAAATTCAGACATAGCCATGCGACATACATAGTGGATCTATGTGTTAATAATAATTCAAGAATACTCCATCGCAACCTAGATAAAAAATATGAGATCCATGGTCTTCATTTCCATTGTCCTTAAGTATGAATCTAGCCATGTGATTATAGGTGTCAAAGTCAAACATGGTAGAAACCACTTGATTACCGATCAATAATGAAAATCGTTAACAAGTGCGAGGGAAGTAACCATTGATGTTAATGACTTCTAAGGTACCTTAGTACAATCCACCGAATGTGAATAAATGAGATGAAGTCAAGCACTCGATGGAATATCCAAATTAGGGGTCAATTATGTGAACCCACTGTTGGAAGCGAAGTAACCTGCCATTGAGGCATGTAGGTTCTAAGGTACTAAATGATTTCTAAGTCTTGTTCCCAGATAATGTGTTGAATTTGACAAGAAAATACTTGTCATGGGAGGGCCTTGATTTATCCTCCATCAATGACACGAAATATGTAACATATTTGAAGTAGAACAATGTATAAAGTGATTCAGAACTAACACAGGGAAGGCTGACATGGTAGAAAATTTATAACTGTAGATGGACGACTCAATAGAAGGATAGTTTAGGTTGGACTCTTCTTGAACATATGAATGACACAACAATGGTCTTAACAACATTGAATCATGGAGGACCCAACATATAAACTTGTGGATGGTCAAATGAGAGACAAATGGATTTCCCAACCCTGATAGAATGATGAAGGGGGGTGTCATGTTAAGAGAGACTATTACTGCCACTAACACAAATACAAAGACACATTTATTTCCCACTCCCCCCCCCCCCCCCCACCATTTCTACCGAGTACCTCTTTATTTTACGCAAGCTCGAGGAGGATAACATATGATTGTAGATGTAATCTCATCCTTCAGATGAGTCCCTCAGAGTATTTTTAATGAACCCTAAGAAGGAGTGGTTCGATCCCATATGGGTCTTTCGATGTTTGTTTTAATGATTCAAAAGAAAGAAAACTCAGGGGTTTTTCAATTTTAGAGAGTTTGAAAAACACTTAAAGAGAACTCCACTAGTTCCTTTTTTGTAAATTAAAATGATGAGACCGAAAAAGTGATAACCTACCGCTCATCATATGTTTTCTTCAAATACTTTTACGAGTGTGAAAAGAACAAGGTTGCTCGACCATATTTTCATGTTTAGGGAGCTTGAAAAGAGCTTAAAGGATGCTCCATAGGTTTCATTTTGCATGTCAACGTTGTTATCACTCCAAGAGTCTTTCCCTGACTGTAATGGGAATGAGCTTGGTAACTTAAATGTTTAATAATGTATGGGAAATGGAATCAAGTCAGATGACTAAATAAGACCTCATTCACTCAAGACATACATAAACTCAACCAAATAAACAAGGCTTCTAACTATCACTGTTCAGAGGGTTTGCAAATATAGGTCAAAAGATGAAGAATTCTCACTATGCTGGCAGATTCATACATAAAACACTTATATATGAATGGCTAGTCATAACAAGGAGAATATACTTGCAATTCTAATTATCAATACAAAGATAGGATGACAGCTATCTGGTATTTGGTAAATATAATAAACGTGAATGAAACATCCAAGTACAAGTATAGAACAGAAAGGAAAATGTAGATCTGAACATGTAATTGCAAAAGAGCTTGTATTAATTTGACAAGAACATGAGAATCTTGAGTACAAAGTGGCTACGAGTCCCTAAAGTTGAACCACAGTCCTCAAACTGTCTTTTCTCCCACCATACTTAGACTGAATTCCCAAGCTTTATAGCCTTTACAAACAGTTTCCAGATCCTAGAAAACTGGATCTGATATACTAAAAATAGAACCAAATCAAACTAATATAATGTCAAAGATCAAATCCTGATTTATCTCCTTCAAGTCTTTGACAGATGTGATACACCTCAATGAGCTATGGATAAGCATGACTTAAAACACTATATGTATCTTCCCCCCAAACCAATAAATATTCCTCCGAAAACAAAATATGGTGCTTAGCTGGAATAGCATGGTTCTTATATATATATGCAGCTGGCTCATGAGGAAGTACTGGAAAAACTGAATTTGCAAGATGATGAAAAACAGAGCATAGAAATTCACCCTGATTTGGATCAACAATGTGCCCCCTTCAAAGATAATCCTACTGTTATATCTCTACCACAGGGATGATAAATAACAGTCAAGGCATTCATGATAGATAGCATGACCACAAGAAGAAACATGCATGCCATTACAGTCATTTGGTCCAAATCCATGAAATGGTGATGCCCAAAATTTGAGAGCAGATGATCCCCTGCTAGGTACTTCAAAATGATCTTCTAGAGCTTGTTCTAAGTTATTCCAGCACTGGTTAGACATCTGCTCATGGTGTTCCAAAAAGTATAGAACACACATATGACCTAAAGAAGTTGCATGATATAACTGGGCAAGATCATATATATTTGCATGTGTATATAAATCTCATCATTAGTTCAAAGGAAAACCATGTTATATTTGGAATTTCAATATCCTTTGCTTCTGCAGCTGTCAAATGATGATAACTTTTCTCAGGATAGGTTTGCACAGTAGGTATGCATTCTCTCACAGTTTTAGTATGATAGCTGAGTTTCATGACTAGTTTTCCTGTTACCACATCCTAAACATAAACACAACCATCGTGGGATCCTGTGTAGATGTATTTCTGCCTAGTGCTGAAGGATGGATAAAAAGTAGCAGCGGATAAGAGTACACAAGATAGCATGTCCCCTATAAGTCATCAGAGACTGGTCATCTGGATGCTTAACATTCTTTCTAGTCCCTGGATACTTCACCAAATTCATGTGCATAACCGATGTGTCTCTTGCTACAATGGGTTTTGTAAACCTCACCTTATCAACTCCTACAAAAAGAAATTCTCAATAGAACCGCCCACTTTAGGTTACAACATCATAAAGCCTCCAACCTGTGCCATTGCCTCAACCATAAGAACTCCTGGCATAATTGGCCCCTTAGGGAAATGGCCAGGGAAAAATTTATTGTTTATTGTCACGTTCCTGATGGAAACAACTGACACACCAGGTTTTTACTTCACCACTCGATCAACAAGTAAAAATGGAAATCTATGGGGTAAAATATTCCGAATTTGATTGATATCAATGATAGTTGGAAATGCAGGATATCTCTTTTCAATGGGAATGTCTTCATCGACTGCTATGGTTGTCGCACCATCATTGCCCTCTATGGATTGAACAATCTTTGGCTTTAATACATTGGAAGAATTTTGGGTGATTTTTATTGAAATTGGCCTCGAAATAGAGAAAGGAGAACCGAGACTTCCAAAGCATGGGACGAAAATTCCACTGTGTTGACGAATTGAAGAAGAAACCACAGAAAAAGGGGTTTTTCTTTAGATTTAGAGTGGCCATTAGACAAACACAATACAACATTCATAGATGACCCACTTCCCCCTCTGGAAACTCTTTGAAGTCAACGCTCTGTAAAGACTTTAGCATTTTGTAGATACAGTAAACAGAACATGCGTAGCCCAACAGGTTTTTCCCGTGCCCTCTCCAAGTTCAAGAATAGGTAGCTGCTTCCTTAGCTTGATGCAATTCATAAACCTCCAAGAATAGTTGCTTTGAAAGTTCCTCCAAAGCTGCACCTTTGCTTCCAAACCTTTTATATTTGTTCTTGCTCATCCTCTTGAATTGAGTGTACAACAGTTCCAACAAGTCGTTTGAAAAAAGGATCTTGCCTCCAAGATTTGTATAGGAATAGGATTCCATGGAAACATACTCACAACATATGCTCTTGCAGTCATTCCAGATTTGTGTAGAATCCCAAGAAACCATCTCACTTGATCTTCGGTGTTTGCATCTTTCATATTAATAGCTGGTCAATGTTGTGGCGAAGTAAAAACCGAGACTAATGATGAGCACCTTGTGATGCTGCACTGGATTAATCGAATCTTCCACACGTCCTTTCCATGAAAATTTCAAGAGAATAGCCTTTAAATGAACTCACAACTCAACCCTTTGGATAAACATGAACATTTGGCGCGTGCGAGAACACGATGATTTTAAATTTGAACGTGAGAAGCTTTTCGGTGGTTAAGAGATTTATGCCATGTGCCTCTTATCCACCGAAAAGGTCAGCTTTCGGTGGTTAATTAGTCATTTTGAAGACCCGCTTAACCATCGTAAACTATAATTTCAAAATTTGAAAGCCAAGACCTGAAGGAACGATTTTTTCAATTTTACATTCCAAAAATAGGCCAGCAAATGTACTCTAAAAAATTTAGAAACAAATTTTTTGACTCATTCTATCACTTCAGATTTGAAAACCTAGCAGTGTTATTTTGGGAGATAACATCTGGCTCCAGCTGGGATGGGGACCTCCCTGCGAGGTTTCCAAGAACCTAGTAGTTTCAATAGACTTTTCTGTTGGGCATGGAGTCATTTGGCTGCCTTTGGCATGGAGTCAATTAGCCTGTGAAACTAATCTCTGAAAACTCTCAAGCTCTATGCAATTGGTCTTTGAATAGCTTCAAAACCTGCCTTTATTCAACCAATGTTAACTACTATTTCTGCTGTAATCAGGAAATGCTTGGGCAGTGAGCTTATTTCCTACTCCTACACTAACCAGCTCTACCATTTGTTAAGTGAATGTTGATTTCCATATTTTCCATCCAAGCAATTTGAACACTGAAGAAATCTTGTCTTTATTACTGATCAGCAAATGATGTTGAACATGGAACCACAATGACAAGAAGCTATTCAGAAAATCATACTTACCCAGAAACTCAAGCGAGTTAAAGAAATACGAATCTTTCCAGCTTTCTGAAAAATATAACTCCATAAATGCTGCTACTGGGTCTTTAAAAAGAAGATAAGAAACATGCTACTCCTTGGGAAACAACTGCACCTCCATGGTATTCTCTTGCTCAACGATGATTGTTTCTCTATAAGAAGACTAATCATCTTCTTGTCCTCTTGAGATCAACGATTGATCATCAATGATTGTAATTTCTTCCTCAGACAAATGCACACAAGATGATGAAAGAATAGGTTTTACATCATATGGATCTTGATCAGCTAAAAACATGTAGTTGCCTATATAATCATTGGTTATCATAGGCTCATTCTGATTTAAAAATTGATCATAAACTTCATACTCATACCTGTCTCTGGAATACTCTGCACATACTGAAGAATCTGACCCTGAAACTGAATTGAGCTTACATGTTGGCTACTGTCCCAAATCTGCTCCAACCTCATTTCTCTCCTGCTCAACCATGGTTGTTCCTTTACTGGAAAACTGATCACCTTCTTGTTCCCTTGATCTCAGACTTTGATCATCAATCATCACAACTTCCTCTTCAGAAAAGTTCTCAAAAGATGATGATAAAATAGTGTTAAAATCATATGAATTAAGATCAGCTAAGAATATATAATTGCCTATGCAATCACTGGTTCCCATAGGTTCAACTCGGTTTGCAAACTGATCATAAAATTCACATTCATACCTTTCTCTAGAACATTCTTCCAATGTTGACGAATTCAGATCCAAATCTGAAATAAGCTCGTATGCTTTCTGTTGTTCTAAATATGCTTCACAATCATTACCTCCCTGCTCAAAATGTGAACCATACTGACATTGTTTTTGCTCATGTGCAAATAGATTTTCAAAGTCAACCCACTGTCGGATCCTCTTGGAAGCATGGATGTTCTCCTCCACCTCTTGAGCATCTTCAAACAAGTTCCCTAATGATGAAGACTTCCTTTCTAACAAGAGAAGGACAAGTTCATTATGTTGAGCCATAAGATAGTATACCATGGCAACAATCTCAGTAGGTCGAATCTCCAATGGGATGTCATAATATGTCCTATGGAACCTTCTGTTGAAAACAATCAAAGATTCTTCCTTCTCTCTCTTCAAAGTACAAAAATCGTCAAGGTACTGATCAAGACATTTATTCTCACCCCGATGTTTTGAAAAAACATAATAGAAATCAATCCATGAACCGATTGAACCAGGTTCCAAAAGTCTAAACCATAAAGCAGCTTCTCTAGTTAGAGATTTAGAAAATAATCTCATAACAATATCTTCATGAATAATTTCCAGATTATCAATAAAATTTTCAAAAGCCTCCAAATGTTTTTCAGTTGAAGCATGACTCTCTCCGGTAAAATGAGGAATGTACTCAACAAAATATAGAGGATAAGGATGAAGATGAGCTTGTAGCTTGAGAGGTTTAAACACCCTTTGTCTAATCTTAGACTGAAATTTTGTGGGCTGAAAACAAGGTTTAACGAGATGATGACAAGGCCTAGGAGAAATAGGTGAAAATAATGAAATTTGAGATGATTTAGATTCAAATTCATCATTCTCATGGTTACAAGGCTGATCAGTTTCAAGAGAGATGTGTATGCAAAGCTCATCTTTATGGATAGGCTGAGGGAAAGAAATAGGATCAACATCAACAACATAAGGAGGTTGCAAGCTTTCCTCTTCTAAATATGGACTTAAAAAAGATGGCTGATAATCTTTGGAGTATACAAAACAAAGGATAATTATTTTAACATGTGAAGGAAAAAGTATAAAGGAGCTAATAAAGAATAACAGTAGTTCGTACAGTAAACTAATGAAATGGTACCTAGATTTTGAATTCAACCTCTTCATCTTCTATCAGTTGGATCCTCCCCGGTGGAGTCTTGAACGTGGAGTCGCGAGGCAAGAGATTACAGTTGATTCTAATGTCTATCTCTTGTTTTCCATCAAGAAACAGATCTATGTCGTTCTCCCAGGGAAACTCTGCTTTCACTTTCGTATCCCCGGCAACGACGCCAATTTGTTATCACTCCAAGAGTCTTTCCCTGACTGTAATGGGAATGATCTTGGTAACTTAAATGTTTAATAATGTATGGGAAATGGAATCAAGTCAGATGACTAAATAAGACCTCATTCACTCAAGACATGCATAAACTCAACCAAATAAACAAGGCTTCTAACTATCATTGTTTAGAGGGTTTGCAAATATAGGTGAAAAGATGAAGAATTCTCACTATGCTGGCAGATTCATACATAAAACACTTATATATGAATGGCTAGTCATAACAAGGAGAATATACTTGCAATTCTAATTATCAATACAGAGATAGGATGATAGCTATCTGGTATTTGGTAAATAGAATAAACGTGAATGAAACATCCAAGTACAAGTATAGAACAGAAAGGAAAATGTAGATTTGAACATGTAATTGCAAAAGAGCTTGTATTAATTTGACAAGAACATGAGAAGCTTGAGTACAAAGTGGCTAAGAGTCCCTAAAGTTGAACCACATTCCTCAGACTGTCATTTCTCCTGCCATACTCAGACTGAATTCCCAGGCTTTATATCCTTTACAAATAGTTTCCAGATCCTAGAAAAATGGATCTGATATACTAAAAATAGAACCAAATCAAACTAATATAATGTCAGAGATCAAATCCTGATTTATCTCCTTCAAGTCTTCGACAGATGTGATACACCTGAATGAGTTGTGGATAAGCATGACTTAAAACACTATATGTATCTTCCCCCCAAACCAATAACGATTCCTCCGAAAAATACATATGGTGCTTGGCTGGAATAGCATGGTTGTTATATATATATCTGCAGCTGGCTCACGAGGAAGTACTGGAAAAACTGAATTTGCAAGATGATGACAAACAGGGCATAGAAATTCACCCTGATCTGGATAAACAATGTGCCCCTTTCAAAGATAATCCTGTTGCTATATCTCTGCCACGGGGATGATAAATAACAGTCAAGGCATTCATGATAGACAACATGACCACAAGAAGAAACATGCATGCCATTATAGTCATTTGGTCCAAATCCATGAAATGGTGATGCCCAAAAGTTGAGAGCAGATGATCCCCTACTAGGTACTTCAAAATGATCTTCTGGAGCTTGTTCTGAGTTATTCCATCACTGGTTAGACATCTGCTCATGGTGTTCCAAAAAGTACATAACACACATATGACCTAAAGAAGTTGCATGATATAACTGGGCAAGATCATATATATTTGCTTGTGTATATAAATCTCATCATTAGTTCAAAGGCAAATCATGTTAAATTTGGAATTTCAATATCCTTTGCTTCTGCAGCTGTCAAATGATGATAACTTTTCTCAAGATAGGTTTGCATAGTAGGTCTGCATTCTCTCATAGTTTTAGTATGATAGTTGAGTTTCATGACTAGTTTTCCTGTTACCACATCCTAAACATAAACACAACCATCATGGGATCCTGTGTAGATGTATTTCTGCCCAGTGCTGAAGGATGGAGAAAAAGTAGCAGCGGATAAGAGTACACAAGATATCATGTCCCCTGTAAGTCATCAGAGACTGGTCATCTGGATGCTTAACATTCTTTCTAGTCCCTGGATACTTCACCAAATTCATGCGCATAACCAATGTGTCTACTGCTACAATGGGTTTTGTAAACCTCACCTTATCAACTCCTGCAAAAAGAAATTCTCAATAGAACCGCCCACTTCAGGTTGCAACATCATAAAGCCTCCAACCTGTACCATTGTCTCAACCATAAGAACTCCTGGCATAATTGGCCCCTCAGGGAAATGGCCAGGGAAAAAGTTATCGTTTATTGTCACGTTCTTGATGGCAACAACTGAAACACCAGGTTTGTACTTCACCACTCGATCAACAAGTAAAAATGGAAATCTATGGGGTAAAATATTCTGAATTTGATTGATATCAATGACAGCTGGAAATGCAAGATATCTCTTTTCAATGGGAATGTCTTCATCGACTGCTATGGTTGTCACAACATCATTGCCCTCTATGGATCGAACAATCTTCGGATTTAATACATTGGAAGAATTTTGGGTGATCTTTATTGAAATTGGCCTCAAAATAGAGAAAAGAGAACCGAGACTTCCAAAGCATGGGACGAAAATTCCACTGTGCTGACGAATTGAAGAAGAAACCGTAGAAAAAGGGGTTTTTCTTTAGATTTAGAGTGGCCATCAGACAAAAACAATACAACATTCGTAAATGACCCACTTCCCCCTCTAGAAACTCTTTGAAGTCAACGCTCTGTAAATACTTTAGCATTTTGTAGATACAGTAAACAGAACATGCGTAGCCCAACAGGTTCTTCACGTGCCCTCTCCAAGTTTGAGAATAAGTAGCTGCTTCCTTAGCTTGACGCAATTCATAAACCTCCAAGAATAGTTGCTTTGAAAGTTCCTCCAAAGCTGCACCTTTTCTTACAAACCTTTTATATATTTTCTTGCTCGTCCTCTTGAACTGAGCGTACAACAGTTCAAACAAGTTTTTTGAAAAAAGGATCTTGCCTCAAGATTTTGTCCTCTTCGTCAATCTCCCCCAAGATCTGTATAGGAATAGAATTCCATGGAAACATAATCACAACATCTTCTCTTGCAGTCATTCCAGATTTGTGTAGAGTCCTAAGAAACCATCTCACTTGATCATCGGTGTTTGCATCTTTCATATTAACAACTGGTCAATGTTGTGGCAAAGTAAAAACTGAGACTGATGATGAGCACCTTGTCATGCTGCGCTAGATTAATCAAATCTTCCACGCGTCCTTTCCATGCAAATTTCAAGAGAATAGCCTTTAAATGAAATCACAACTCAACCCTTTGGATAAACATGAACATTTGGTGCATGCGAGAACACGATGATTTTAAATTTGAACGTGAGAATCTTTTCGGTGGTTAAGAGATTTATGCCAAGTGCCTCTTATCCACCGAAAAGGTCATCTTTCAGTGGTTAATTAGTCATTTTGAAGACCCGCTTAACCACCATAAAATGTAATTTCAAAATTTGAAAGCCCAGACCTGAAGTAACGATTTTTTCAATTTTACATTCCAGAAATAGGCCAGCAAATGTACTCTAAAAAATTTAGAAACAAATTTTTTGACTCATTCTATCACTTCAGATTTGAAAACCTAGCAGTGCTATTTTGGGAGATAACAAATGTTACGAGTTCGAAAAAACAACAAAAGACTACTCGATTACATTCTCATGGTTTCATGAGCATGAGAAAGAATGAAGACTTTGCTCGGGGTTTTTCCTAAAAAAACGCTAAAAGGATATGTACACGTGACAAATCTAAAAAATTAACCAAAAAAGTGGGGACCCTTGTTCCAATGTCTCATCTATAGACTTTTTAATTTGCAAAAAATCAATCACATGTGAAGTTGTCAAGACTTTAGGGCCTAGATAAAGCATAAAAATAATATAGTTTATAAATGAAAAGTGATAAAAGTTATTAAAACAGGTAAAAAACCTCATTTTACCATTTCATTTGTGACTTTACCCAAATATTGCTCCAAATCCCCTTTTCACCCTGATTTTCAACTATTGATTGCAGAGCACATGGTAAATGATTTCACGAATTGTCTCTGCTAAAGTGGCAATCTCCTTCTCCTTCATCTTTTCATGGTTTCAAAATTGATTTTTATTGGTTAAATTTGTGTTTTTGGGTCGATTTTTAGAGGGTACCTACGCATTGAGGTCATTGCAAGTGGCCCATATCGTGAACTGTGACGATATAGGATCATTGCAGGTGACCCTAAAGGTGGGGTGTGACGATGCCACACTATGAGAATGTGTAGGCCTATGATGTCTATAGCCCAAAAATTTAAAAAGATGAATCTAACAGGAAAAAACCCTCAGGAAAGATTTATTTGTCTAATCTCATCTTATAGTTCCTTGGCAGGTTTTCCTTGGTTAAAATGTTGGAGTGGTGCAAGAGAGAGCATGAATAAGAATATTACTTCACTGGGAATGACTCGGGAACAGTTATGGCCCTTAGGCAGTGTGGGTTACTAAAATTCTTCAAGATTCAAGGCATGAGAGCTCAGTAGGGGTAGTGGTGATCCCATGGACCACTACGTCCACCAACATTGTATGTTGGGTACTCAGAAACATAGCGGCAACGTAGCTATCAGGGATGTCTGAGATTTTCCTTTGCGGACTATAATTTATACTATCACTCAAATGGCAGGGAGTGTAGCTCCTCATATGGCCTTGCAGATCCATTTCCAGTATGCCCTATAATGTATGGAGCCCAAAGTCTTCAACTGGTGTGAAGGGGTCCTAAAAATCATGAAGAAACAACTTACCAAGTGCTAAAATGGTGGGTCGAAACAGTTTGGATATGGGTCTATTTTGGTATCCTTCTTCCTAGAGAGGGTTCCAGTCCTACGCCTACAGGTGGAGTGGGCATACTCACTCCACAGGATCCAAGGATGAAGAGGTGGGTAGATCTCATGGCTCGACATGGAGGTGTTCCCATCGTCAAATATGGCAATGTCTTCTTCCAATGGTTGAGGACTCAGTTTCTCATGTTTGAATATTATGTGTATGGTGGGGTAGACTTCCATGGAGATCCAAATTTGGCTCTTCCAGAAGGGTCCCAATGGGGGGACATAGGTAAGAAAGAAAATTTTGTTTATATAATTTTTTTGTTATTTTAATGATAAGATGTTTTTTGTGTTTTATAAGTCTAATGACTAATCAAATGCTCTCTAAAAATGAATATGTGGGACCTTATTGTCTTCTAGGATCATCCCCCATCTAGAGGTGAGGTGAAAGAGGTGTCGTAGAAGGAGTAGCTACTACCGATCTCAAGGCTATAGAAAAAAAACTGGAGGGACTCACAATGAATGTCCAAGATGCCACAATAGATGATACCCTAGGAATTACGAATGCTACACAATGGGCATATCTTCATCCATCGGTCGACTAATCCGTAGAGTAGCATGGGCAATCGCATGCTATAGTGAGCATCATCCTTTATGCTTGTTTTATATGAAACCACGTGCTTCACATTTTTAATATCTTGGTCTTCGAACAAAAACACTTTTTTGTAAACTTTTATCGTTATTAATATAAGGCTCCTACCGACTTACATGTTTTTGTAAAATATGTGAATGGATTTTATAAATGTCTCAAATTTTTCTCTAACACATAATTAGCCAATGCATCTGTCAATGTATTTAGAAATCTAGGAATGTGTTGATATTCAATGTAATCAAAATTATGTTCCAAGAGGTGAATCCATAAATACACCCTTAACAAAGTAGGACTTCAGATAGAAGAAATGTTACTCAACTATAGTACTACTAATTGTGAATCAAGTCATACAATAAGATGATGGATTGCAAGTGAAACAATGTCAGTTACCAACTCAATAACCGCATTGTATTTCATGATATTTTTAGTTACACGAGCAAGGAAAACACCATGTAGACTGATTAATTCATCTGTAGGTGCATAGATTTCCCAAGAAGAAGATGTTAAGTTTTGAGTACTACGACTAGCACCATCAGAGAAGCCAATGTAGGGTAGTGAAGACACCAACATCTGGAAACCAAGCACAATGAAAGGTAATCAGCCAAAAGGTGGAACCAAAAACGAAAAAGCACACAAAAGTATGATACACTAAAAATACACAACACTCATGCAAAAATGATTTAAGAATAGTACTTCTTCAAGTAAATCCCATTTATGGGTTCACTCAAAGGGATTCCATTATAATCTACCATCTCATAAGCCTTTTTCTCCAACACTCGTTTCACAATATAAGGACCCCGCCACATAGGCTCGAATTTACTGGCCCCTAACAAATCACGATCTTGCTAATAAATAAGAACTAGATCACCTTAAAAAAAACACATGGTTTGGCATGCTTGTCACATTGAAATTTGATGCACTTTTTCTGAGTTTCAATAACTAAGGCAACATCGCGACAGGTTTCATCTAATTTCATCAAATACAAAAGACATTCCTCTTCAGCAGAGGTGTTAGGGAGAAGTTCGACAGTTAGTTTCAAAGATGGAATTTCACATTCAATCGACAAAATTGCTTCGATACCAATACCATATACCAACTGGAAAGGTGTGAATCCCATGGGAGAATTAATGGATGTCTGATATGCCCATAATGCTTAAAAAAGCATCATGTTCCAACTAGACTTATGAATTCCTACCATTTGTCGAAGCATATTAGTGAGAAATTTGTTAATTGCTTCAACTTGGCCATTGGCCTATGGCTAATAGGGTGTTGAATTTTCATGGAAAAGACCCAACTTCTCAGTGAGTTTAAACATCATGAAATTACAAAAATGACTACCATGATCAGTAACGATGGCTTGAGGGACACCAAACTGAGTAACGATATGATTAAACATGAATAACACTACATTTTTCCCAGTGTTATCAAATGTAGGCATCTCCTCGGCCCATTTAGTGAAATAATCCACAGCTACAATAATGTATCCATGCCCCCTGGCCAAGTGAGGGTTACATGTCATGAAGTCAATGCCCCATTTAGCGAATGGACCAATCGAAACTATAGGATGCAAGGGAGAAGGATGGGATCGAATCATGTTGTTGTAAGTTTGAAAAGCATGGCATTCCTGGACAAAAGTAATGCAATATTTAAACAACAAAGGCTAGAAATAACCAGCTCGTAAGATCTTTTGGGCAGTGGCATACCCATAAATATGACCTCCACAAGCTCCAGAGTGACATTCATTCAAATATTTCTCAGCTTCATCGTAAGTGAGACATCATCGAAAAATGGAATCAATACCACGATGATAAAGGGTATCATCAAGGGTGATCTATTGACAGGCTTGATTCCCTATACGATGATAATTTGTACTAGAAAGATCAGGCCGAAAAGTTTGGGTATGGAGATATATGATAATATCTCTGTACCATACGTCATCATAATTGATCAGAAAGAGGGATTTGTCAGGTAAGGAATCCTCTGCCGCAATTTTTGTCTCAGTAGAGGGAAGGTCACAGATCAAATCAGAAAAAACCAAATATTTCTTCGATTTCGCACACTCAAACTCCAAATCAAACTCCTAGAGAATAACTATCCATTTAGAGTATTTCCCCCCCAACAATTTTCGGGTTAGGATGTGTTGCATGGGGTTGCAATCATAAATAATAAAGGTTTTGTGTAATAAGATGTAGTGACAAAAACATTGAACAACTTGAACAATTGCCAAGGCCAGTTTCTATACATGTAGATACTTGGTTTCGGTGGTCATGAGACTCTGACTCAAATAATATACAACATGTTCATCATGTGAATCATCCTCTTGGACTAAAACCATTGCAATGGTAGAGTCCGAAGAAGCTAAGTACAAGAAATAATATCGACTATAATCAAGTGGAAACAGAAGTGGTGTACAGGTTAAGGAGAGTTTCAAAGCTTCAAAAGGTTTTTTGCAATGTCGTCCCATACAAAATCGTAACCTTTCTTGAGAAGATGAGTAAATCCTTTCGTTAATTTAGTGTATTTGGGGATGAAGCGATGTAAAAATATTTCCTTCCCTTGCAAACTTTGGAGTTAGTGTAGTGTGGAAGGAAGAGGTAGATTAAGAATAGCCTCAACCTTCAAGGGGCCTACCCTAATCACGTGCATCAACATGATAAACCCAAGAAGTCATCCTGATTCTACACAAAAAACACATTTGTGAGGATTCAAACATATGCGATAATAATGAAAGTATAGGAAAAAGGCCCGTAGATGTGTTGGGTGATCCTGACGATGCATAGAATGCACCGGAAGATCATCTAGATAGGGTTGTATGACATGCTTCATATCGTGAAAAGCGTAAGACATAACACACTGAAAAGTCACTCCAGTGTTTTTGAGACCAGAAGGTAGTTTCCAGTAGGCGAAGGTTCCCCAAGTGAAAATAAAAGCAGTCTTATGTTGATCCATAGGAAAAATATTGATTTGATTATAGTCGGAGAAACCATCAATCAAAAAAAAGATTTCACTCTCGACAGAGTCGTCAAAAATCTGGTTAGTGAAAGGGGTTGGATAATTTTCCTTAGGACAAGATTTGTTGATATCCCTATAATCTATGCAAACATGGATCGTGCCTTGTTTCTTCATAACAAGAACAATATTTGACACCCAATCTATCAAAGCCACAGGATATATAAAGTCATCTTTAAGAAGCTTTTCAACTTCAAGCTTAATCGCAGCAGCTTTGTGTGGGTGTACTGGGTGAAGTCTCTGCTGAATGGGTTTAGCGTCTGGGTATGTCTTAATCTCATGCACAACAATATTAGGATCAATGCCAAGCATTTCTTCATAACTCTGGGTTAAAATGTCACATAATTCTTGTAAAAGGGATTTATAAGTACGAATCTCATCGACAAAACATGAGGCACCGATATGAACATTTTCCACGAATCTGAGCTTAATTCAAACATCAAGAGGGATGGTAGGGGATATATTACTCAAATTCCCTTCGTACAAAACCTCATGTACAGGCTCAAGAATAGAGGAAATAGCAGCAACGATGAATGGTGTCAAAGTACATTGATAACTCTCTATGGTCTTAGGTTCTAGGAAGATAATAGAACGATGATTCCCATAGTCCCATGGAGTTTCTTCCATAGACATGACCGTCGTGATCATCTCGTCAGTAGGAAAGATCAAATGAAATAGGTCGGGAGACGTATCACAGAGAGAAGGAGGAGATAAAGTGGTTGATTGAATAGCTTGGTAAGCTAGTTATACCAGACTTAAATGCATGCATTCGTCATAACGAAGACAATAACTAAGGTCAGGTACTATCCAAGGTTTGTAAGACTCAGGGGTTTCACTAACAGAAGTCAATATCATATTGATCTAGGTGACAAAAAGAGAAGGAATATTGGGTGGAGGAATGGGGAATGTACCCATTAATGTTGAATCTTTAAGAAGACCCACACTAAAAATATCATAACCAGGGGGTGTTTTTTAGATAAAAGGGATGTTTCTAGTACATAAATCAGAATTAAACAAGGTCAGTTGATCGACATTAATGACCTTTTCTTGGTGTGGGAAATGTAACACATGGAAAATGGTATAAATAAATGTGTGCATGGAGTCAATCGAGCTACGACCAAGTAGAAGGTTATAATCAAGAGGTGCATCAAAGACCTCGACCTTGAAATTAACTGCTTTACCTTCTAACATAATAGAAAATGAAGGAAGAACACCATAAGGTTTGAACCCTATACCATTAAAATATTTAAGAGTATTGTGTGACTCAGTTAGGGCAGGAGAGCCAATGGATTTCCAACAAGTAATAGACATAATGCAGGTCAAGGCTAATTGAAATGCTAATTGAGGAGGAAGCCTTGGAATATGATATTCCAAGTCAAAGATTATTAAATTAGTATCGGTAAGATCAATTCCACCAATATCCTTTAACAACGCTTTCCGTTGAGTAGAACAACTTTGAAGGACTTCAAGAGCCAACATCGCGGAGGGTGCTTGTGCAAGGTCTTTTGCAATACTCTAGTTTTGGGCAGCACATGCATGAGGATTAAATGAAGACTTTCGAACAATGCCCTTGGGAGGAGGATGAAGAACTGTATCTAGGCCCAGTCATTCGAGATGAATATGACCATTTGGAGGTGAATTTGGTGGAGGAGGTTAAACCAACAGAGGTGGTGCATCATCCACTTTTTCTTTCGAAGGAGAATAATATTTGGATCGAGTTTTGATTGCAATGTCATTCTTCTTGGAGTCACTAGTACACATAAGTATGTAGACGTGGTAGAGGGAGAGGGTTTTTCATGAATGACCAATTGGGCCTGCTACTGAGAAGGGAAAGGTTGTGACAAGATGGCAGGGGTAGAAGATGTCCTGGTTCCTTGCATGAACTTAGTAACCTTAGCTAGTCGTGGAAAATATTTCATGTAATGATCGTCACCACAAATAAAGCAAGGATAACAAGGTTTACATTTGTCTTTATCATCAATAGGATGGGATTTTTTTTTTTCAGATTGTGGATTATTATTTTTATCTTCCTTATTCCTACCCTTCCCTTTCTTTTTATTTTCATTTTTACCGGTAGTTGTAGATTGAAATGAATTGACGTCAGTGGTTTTACTGGGGGAAGGAGTCGGATTAGGAGTATTATGTACAGTAGAAGTAGTGGATTTGGGTTTGGTGTGACTCACTTGTTTAGACTAAATCTTAGCGTGAAAAGTGAAAATCACACCATCAACAATGTGGGAAGCTACTGGAGGTGTCAGGGTATGATTCGTAGAAGGATGAGGAGCATCAGGGATGAAGTCATATAAAGTACATGTTTACGAATAAATGAGATCTAAATACTGAGAATGACTAATCGCCTGCTCTTCAGTGACAACACCACCCATTGGAACATCACAGGCTATAGGAACAATAAGTGATTCAATAAACTACTTAGCCAACAGTTGGTTAGGAAGGGGAACTTTGATTAAGAGTCTTCACCTCCCCCATTCATGAATATGATAAGAAATATGAGTGGAAGAGGATTGTTTGAAAGAACTCAAAATTTTAGTTCCTATCTCATAACTTATTGGCAATTGGTAATGCATTAAGAAGGCCATGGCTAGAGTATTGAAATTAGTAAAGAAACCTTGTGGTGACTGAATGTACCATTTAGCTACCGAACCTATAAGATTTCATTGGAAAACATGTAATCTTATAGATTCATCCATAAATGAGTTAGATGAACACCAAAGATGGAATGTCATGACATGATTATTTGGGTCTTCTCCTGGTCACCCATCAAACTTAGGAATTTCTGACACTAACTTGGTAGGTATGATGGGCCATTAAGGAGAATGCAAAATAAGATCATTCAAAATCCTAGATAAATCGGGTCAATCCAACGTAGAAATAAAAGGCAACTATATGTTCACTTGAGGAAACTGGTAGTTTTAAGGAGGTAATCTTGTAGGTATACCAGTAGGACCATAAGTATTCTACAAATAGTTGGATAATCCTAATAGATTTAGTTGTGGAGGGTTTTGAGCCGCATAGCCAACATAAGTTAGTTGATTAGGAAAGATTCCTTGGAAAGGAGCATTGGATTGAAAATTTTGGCCCCAATTAGGAATCATGGAACCTAGATATAGTTGCCTGGAATTAGGGGGTACAAAATCATTAACTTGAGGATGTTTCCTCCTAGACTGTTGTTGGTTCCCTTGGAAAGGAAGAGTCCAAGGTTGAGATGGTAACACAGGTACATTTTTCCCATAAATCAAGTTACAGGATCTAGCTTGAGGTTGCCCCCCAACTGGAAATTCCCCCCCAACTTGAGGTTGCCCCACAATTTGAGGTTGACCTCCAACTTTAGGTTGACCTCCAACTTGAGGTTGACCTTCAACATGAATCTGAAAACTAGAAGTGACAAAATGAATGGTACCTCCTGTTAACACTATGTAATTCCCAGAGGTTGTCAAGGGAAAAAGAAATTAATAGAGGTAACTTAACAAAACCACTTTTGAAACTAGGATCTAGCCCTGCTAGTTTCAAAGAGGGATCTCTCTGTAGGATTTAGATCTGTTTGAGTTTTAGATATTAGGCTAGTTAAAATAATTTGAGTTTGTTTGTTTGTTTATAAAGATTGGCTGAAGAGTTTCATTAAACTTCCATTTGGCTATGGGGTATATATTAAATATTAGGATCAGATGCAGTTTTTATTAGGTTTCTTTGTAGGACGATATAGTGAGGCCATTGGATCTATTAGAATTAAGTGGGATGGAAAAGATAGAATAGGTGAGAAATTCAACCAAGCAAAGAAGCAATTAAGAATTCCTTTACTTAATATCAGATGAATAACATGTAGATCACTAAAAGAACAAAAACAAAGTGCACGAGACAAATTATGTTCATTAAATTCCTTTTAATGATTGGAAACAGAAAACATAATGATTACAGAGAAATATAAACATTAATAGAGAAAGATAACATCACCAACGTTCAAACGCAAGAATCCTGTGAATAGCCTCTTTATTACTAGTCGATACTTTTGAAAATATTACACAAATAGCTCCTTGGGCACAAAAATCAACCCTAAATACTTTGAAGTGAGAAGTATTTATACAACAGTTACATCTTATCCTGTCATTAATGACTAGGATATTGTAGAGGAAAAATATAACTAACTAGATTACAAATTACAAAATAATAGGAATGTTGATGATCTATTCGAATACTTGGTGTTGATTATGGGGAAGTAGTTGATGATTCATCACTTTGACTTGATTGTCCCCTTCATGCTGACCTGAAAATCCACATCACCTTACTCAATTAATGAACACAAGTCTTCCCATCTCTTTTGACTAGGAATGGAAACCTTGAGTAATCTTATTTATATTTCGTCCATTTCAGTCTACTTGACAAAAGTAGGCTTTGTAATAAAAATATACTTTATCTCATGTTGGATGGTCAGGTCCAACTGCAAATTTTCTAAGAAATACTTGTCAGTGATGCTCCATTGTATACCTATTAATTTATACCCATCCTTTGCCACTGTGATGATATTTTTCTTGTAGTCTAACAGAGTGATTAGATTATCATTTATCACTAGTAGTCCTGGAAGTACCTTCTTGGGCAGTGTGTGAACCTTGCTAAAAAATATTTTCACCCCAATGTCCATCGCCTGGGCCTTCTCCTCTAGTTGCAGCATCAATACTTTCTTGGTCAAAACCTTCTTGACCTCAAGGATGGTCTCTGTCCTGTCTTCAATTTCCAATGCCTCTAACTCCTCTTTTGATCTGAAAATGGAAGGTACTTGTTTAAGGGTTCAAGGTATCCATTTTCCATAATTTAAAATGTGAGTTATACACTCCAATGTGACTTCTGAAAATGTGAAAACTTACTATTTCTTATACAGAGATAGACTGTAGGGGCATTTACCAGACATGTCACCTCTAAAGAGAGGATGAGTTCCAGAGGCTACCTGGCCCTTTACAGGCTCTGCCTAAAGAAATAATAAGTAAGCACTTAGAAGTCTTTCCCATAGACTTGCTTCATGTGTTTAATTTGTGCAATAGGTTTATGTATTAAGTTCTTGGTTTTTCTTTGCAAAGTTCATGTGTGAGGAAAGGTTCTTTGACATGATTGAATATGTGTTATAAACCAAAACACAGCAGTATATAATGTAGCAAATAACACATCCAAATCACAGCAACACCAAAATGATAAAGTAGTTCACCCACTTCAGGCTACATCTGCTAGACCAAGCCTCCCAAACTAGGCTTGTCCTCTTGTATTAAAAATGCTCCAAATGCTAATACAAGAATATAAATGTCTCAAAAGACAGAACTGACTATAAATACAGAATCAGAAAATAGGAATTAGCTGAACATGCTCTTTCCCAAACACTAAACAGTGAAATTGTACCTCATACAGTACTTTCCCCAAATGGCCCTGGTGGCCCTTTAATATTGAATGGAGAATTTCGTGGTGAAKATGACCTCCAATGGTTCTGAAACCTCTGCCATCAGATTCAGAAGGTCRAAAATAGCCAGCCTAGGATTTTGAATCACCAAAAATGGCTGAACATAGCCTCCAAACAGCTCCAGCACTGAAATGGCCCTAGTGGCCCTGAAACTTCCCTGAAGAAAAATCACCTGCAAATGACCTCCAATGGCTCTGAAACCTGCTCCAATGTCTCCAGGAGGTCGAAGAGACCCAAAATCGACCAAAAAAACGTGAAGAAAGGTTTTCCCTAGCTCACGATATGGCCAAAACTGATTCCTCCTCCTTTCCTCCACTAAATTCGGCATACCTGGAGTTAGTTTAGCTAAAAATAGCCAATTGCCAAAAATGGTGGACTCCCGCTCCAAAAACTCGCCAACCGTTAGCACTAACTTAAATGGAGTTGACGTGGTCACATTACCACAACAAAACGTGGTTTAAAATGTTGATACAAAACCCGCGCGCCCATTTCATTGGAAGGCAGGGTCATATGCGTATAACAATGTGACCGGGGCTATCAAATGGAACCCCACGCGTAAGTTTAATGGTCATATCACTACCAATATAACCATGGGTTGAATGCAACACATTCCCGCGTATTACAATGGCATGGTTATATGCAGTTCGGAGGAACCATGGGTCGGGGCTAAGCCCCGGCCCGCCCCCTTTTACATTGTAAACCATATATTAAGTTAAATATATATAAAATTGTTAACGCGTTGTAAGGTCGGAGGTCCGGGGGTCGAACCCCGCGGCCCCCCAACTATTTTTTAATAAACGAACCAACTTGGTCAAAACTCAGGGTGCCACGTGGCAGCCCGGGATTGGGCCACGTGGCGCCCTAACATTCGTCCACATGTACGCCACGTGTCAACATATAATTCATCCACGTCATCCAATAAAGACACGCCATGTCAACCACATGCCACGTCATCAAACTGCCAACACATCTGCCACGTCACCTGACACGCAGGACGCTGACGTCACCTGGTGCCACGTGTCACCCATCCAGTGGTGACACGTGTCACCTCCTAATCGGTCAAACCGTACATCAAAAAGCCCATAAATGCATGACACATGTCATGCCCAGAAGCTGCCACGTGTCCCATACGATCTTGCCATGTCACTGTACGGCCGCCACGTCAGCTGTATGGCCTGCCACGTCAGCTGTATGGCCTACCCAGTCAGCATCAAAATTTTACCTGTTTGGCTCGGCGAACAGACCTCAATAACTTCTCCATACGGACTTCGTTTGCGAAAGTAAATATACCGCCAGAATCAGGAGAACGAGACGGACGCAATGGCACCGTTTTCGTTGCATTCCGAGCACTTTGAAAATTGAGCATTTTTTAGACCCCTGGTCCAGATTCTGATCATCTTTGGTCTTGGAGTTTAAGAACCGGATGATTTCAATGGCCTTTGTAGGCCTCTCTCCTAATTCTTCCCTTATATTGTCAATTGATTGTCTAGATCTATGTACTAGTTCATGATGTTCAAACACAATTTATATGAGAAGGCATATCTCTGTCATTGACTTGGTGATGTCCATCCAGATGTTTTCCTTGGCTTCAGACAGTGTTTTGGACATTGAAGTCTCCCTCTGTAGCTTCTGTATTTCTTGGCTGAGTCTTTGTGATTTATGCATCTCTGTATTATAGCTGCCCTGGAACATGGAATTCAAATTCTAGAGGTTTTTTACCTCTTCTTGCAATATTTTGATTTCTTCCCCTTCTAGGGTCATGTCCTCCATTTAATTCACCAATTTCTCAGAAGCATCTGGAAATTTCACTAGAATGGCTGATGGAATTTTTGTTGTGGTGGTTGTTGTTGTACTAAATATTGTGAGAGGAACTGCATCTAGTGGGATAAAAACCATCTACATGCTCTGTTATTTCTATTTTACTAACTTATCTAGCTCAACCTCTATCTCCTTTATCTGTGCATTTTTTTCCATTATTAATTTCAACATCTCCTCTTTGTGGCCTTCACTTTCAGCTATTTCCTTTGCTTGACAATCTTCAATGGCTAGAATTTTCAATTGTTTCCTCAGAGATGCTATGTCATCGATGATTTTAAGGATGGAAATTTATTTTAAAATGAAGAAACCTTGGTGAATACTACAAATCCTTCATATTCCAACTATAAAATGTTTGGCGATATTTTTACAAAAATATTCAAATTTCTAAGGATTTTATATAGTTTGTATAAAATTTTGGTGATTTTTATGGTAAAATAATTTTATCCTATAGAATTTGGGAGAAATGTTTTTAGAATAGAGAAACAGTTTTTGGGAAAAATCATGGAAAATTATCCCATGAGCGAAATTTAGCCCCTAAAATCATCCGTCAGCATTTTTCTTCTTCAGTAGTTCCTCGACTATCTTAACATTGTATGGGTCATAACAGATCTTTAATACAAGCTCCTATAGGGATTTGATTTTATTATCCTTGTCTAAAGAAGATATATTTTCCAACTTCAACTGAGACTGGACATTGTTTAAAAAGACCTGCAATTTTGCAGCAGTCAAGGATGTATTTGTCAAGGTGGAGAAGATCATCTCCCTTGTTTGTCTATGCATGTCCATCTGATCTGTTGGATGAGCCTCTTTCACATCAAAATCAAATGATTCTTTCTTGTAATAAGAAGTTGTCTTGGGATGAGGGACCTGTGCCCATAAGAATGCCATGTGCATCCTTCCCTTCTTTGTGTCAAAAGCAAACAATAATATGTGTTGAGCTATGGATGCCTGCTTCCAAAATTGGGCATATGTGCTACTGCTCAGAATTTCATTCTTCTTCTTGATCATCTTGCATTTTTCAAAAATTCTTGATCCTATTTTCTCTTGCGAGGATTCAAATGACAATGTAGTGTATGTTTGCTTCTTGGACGAGGACGTGGACACTATGTGTTGGTTTCCTGAGAAGACTCGTGAATGCGTTCCCTCCATAACTATAACAGACTATGTTTATTCTTCTCTAATCCTTTCTGGTGTGTAACTGGTCTTGGTACTCTTCTTGTAAACTTGGAAGTCTTTAGCTGAAACTTCTGTGACTGAAGGTGAAAATTCTTTCCTGACTCTTTTTTTCTGTTTTCACCTGAGGAGTGTTGGTATGTGAAATGTTGGTAGGTGAAGGCTTCTCTTCTCTCTCCAACAAAGTATTTTCCTACCAATCTATCTGATTCATTAACTTTTCTATCTTGGGCTTTGGCATGTGAGCATAAGGGGAGATATTATTCTTAATCTTGTTTCTGCTATAATACCAGAGGGTTCATAATGCCATGGGAAACTTTGGTCGAAATTCATTTCTTTTAAGAGATTGTTGGCTTCTTCCCCTGCAGCTTTGTTGTTGCATATGAAAGAACCAATTTCGCTCTTGATCCTGAGTTGTTTCTTTTTCTTAAATGATAGGAAGTGGATATCATCAGAGTTGATCATTTTTCTGATGTATTCCAAGGAAAATATTCTAACAGGGAGGTACTTGGGAAGTTTGTATGCTGGAAATTCACACCCATAAACTCTAAACTCAATATGGTTTTGGTAAAGATACGAGTCCCTTTTTTTAGCTAAATATGAAAAGTGAAGGATTCTTTGGAACTCTTTGTTTATCCTTGGTTCCTTTATGTTGTTGAGCATGCACACCACTGGATGGTAAAATTTATCGATGAACTATTTGAAGATGAATTCAGATGAGTTCTTCCTCACTAGTGATGTCCAAGAGGTTACTAATTGAGGATTTTCATTTTGATCTAGCTTCTGGAAGGTGAAGGAGAATTTGTCTTCCTGGAAGAAGAGGAACATGTACGCCAAAACTGAGGAGTACCTCAACATTCCCTTTATGGAGAACTTGAAAATCTGTTCATGTATAATGTCAGCTAGAAATTGACTGTAATCAAATTGAGTTGTATCCTTTTCTTCTGTAGAGAAAATGGATAGAAAACCCAAAATGGGTTCATCTACCCATTCTTCAGAACAATATCCTAGCAGGCAACATAGGGTGAAAATGATTTGTTTTCCTTTGACTTAGAATTTGGAAGAAGGATATGGGGGGTTCTTTTTAGGCAACTGTGCATCTTTTGGTAAGAAGATTTCAAAAATCTAGGCTCTCTGAGGGAAGGAAATTTTCTGATATAGTTCAGTCAGAATTTCAATGGAGAAAGGGGTGGTCAAATTGGTTCTTGGTATTTGCAACATCTGGTTTATTGTTTCAGGTTTGATGGTGAATAAAGTTTCACCAGATGAAGACACAATGGCCCTTTGGTCAGGAAGGTAGTGGGATTGACACTTCAGGGAGAACTTAGGGAAGTGATAGGTATGGGGAAACATGTAAAGTGGAAGATTAGAATCCCAGAGTCTGATCTCTTCACCCTGGTCTAGGAAAATATCTTTCATCCATAAGTGTAATTCAAAGAAATTGAATTCACACTTTGGCTCTACAATTCGATAATATTTATCAACCAAGGGGACATGATCCAGGTCAACGGGAGGAGGAAGAAATGATTTTTCTTCTGTTTCAGTGGATTTATATTTGGGTGCCATATTTAAATGAAGATCTGAAGATGGAGAATGATGTTGAATGTGATTACCAGTTTTAATGGTGCTTCTCAATGGTGCATATGGTGGGGGTTATCTTGCAAACATGAAATGTCTGTGTAGTTTGTGTCTAGATTAGTGAACAATGTAGGAATGGTGAAAGAACAGAGTTAAATGGTGTAGGGGGGTGTCCATTATGGAGAAGTTGGTGAGTTGGAAGAGTAACGGTCACAGGGGGTGGCCTTGATTTTGCAACATGTAGATGGGTGTGACGTGGAGGGAATTTAATGGCCAATGGGTAGATCAAAGTGACATGTGACTGGGTATTGGGATGTGACGTGTGACAAGGTATTTGGGTAGGTGGTATGGAGGGGCAATTAGGTGGATTATCGGAGAGGGGGGGTTGTAAGTGGAAAGCAGAATTGAGTTAGGGGGGTCCAATATGATAAGGATTTGAAACATTGTGTGGGGTCCGTGCCATAAAAACCACTAACTTGAACGCTCCCCCGTTAAAGGCAAAAAGATCGAGGGGGGTCCGATATCCACTACAGACTGTTGATTTAGGTGCGCCTTGATCGACCACTGGGATTTGTGCACCCTTTAGCCACAAAGAACCAAACTGTCAAATCCCGATAGAACTTAGGACAAAATGTATATGGTGGGTACCACTAGCTCCCCCTTCTTCTTCTTTTTCACCAAAGGGTCACAAACACATTAATTTAACTCAAATAAAAGGCATTTAATCAACATTTTTCAAACTTTTATTGAGATAAAACCTACTAACCTTGTTCCTAATCTAATTACCTAACACATTAACCCAACTTAAACTATTGAATGAATACTTACTCTTACCTAAGACATCTGGCCAAGATTAGACTATTTAGCCAAACTTATTCATTAACTATCTAATTTGGCCAAGATTAGACTGTTTAGCCAAATTTATTCACTATCCTATCTACATAAATTTAAAGGGTTTGATCATGGTTAGACAGTATGAATAAAAAAAAGTTTATTTCATGGGGTTTTATCTTTTTGTCTTTTATTTTTTATACCCTCTTTTGATTTTTATTCTTTTCCTTTTCTTTTTCTTTTTCTTTCTTTTCTTTTTCTTTTTCTTTTTCTTTTTGAAACTCATTTGTAGAATAAAATATTATTTACATTATAATACAACTAGAGGAAGAGATTATAATCACTAGGTGATCCTATGAAATATAGGGTTATAACAGTGGCTCCACTTGGGAATGGTGCTCTCCTTGTGAGGTTCCAAGAACTAGCTACCTACTGCCTTGAATCTTCTTCTCCAATGCTTTTTATACATCTTGATTTTCTTTATTCTGACTATAAATCTAGTGGCCCTGATTAGTGGATTAGGGCCTTCTCTTCGGGCTTCAACCATCTAATAAAAATCACCTCACACATGAAATAAAAGTAAAAATGGTTTGTACAATGAGATGAGTGACGAAAGACCTTCATTTTGTTGGAACATAATGCTTGAACATTCTTCCATTGATAGGTCCTCTTGGCAGATTTTCTCCATCCATGTCCTTGATTAGAAAAACATTTTTTCCTCTGTACACCTAGATTATGAAAGGGCCTTTCCATAAATTGTCAAAATTTCCATGATTTCTCTTATCTTAATTTCTTGAATCCCACTTTAGTACCATATCACCCAATTTGAAATCATCATCCTTGACTCTCCTATCATAGATTTTCTTGATTCTCTCTTGAATTACTTAAGTATGGTTATAAAACTCCTCTCTAGATTGTTGAAGTTGTATCATCTGATTTATCCTTCTTTGGATGTCATTAGGTTCTACATGTACTTCTTGTAACAAATTCATAATAGGAACACCCAAAGAGGTGGGAAAAACAACATATGTTCCATACACCAATTGATATGGGGACATACCAATTGATCTCTTTGTAGTCAACCTATCTGCCCAAAGTGCATGTACCAACTTGTTATGCCAAGACTTCTTATTTTCCTACAACATCTTCTTGATGATATTTACCAAACTTTTATTAGAAGACTCTGCCAATTAATTTACCTAAGGGTAATAGGTTGTAGAGTGCCCTAAAGTGATCTGATACTTACTGCAAAATTCTATCATCTCTTTTGATCTAAAATATTTTGCATTATCAATGATAATATTCCCGGGGCATCCAAAACGAGAGAGAATATTAGTTTCCAAGAATTTTATAATCACAGCATCAGTGGCTTGATTGGAGGGTACAACTTCAATCCACTTGGTGAAGTAGTCGGTAGCTGTAAGGATCCACTTATGTTGGCCTGATGATGGTGGGTGAATCTCTCCAATAAAATCGAAACCCCATTACTAAAATGGAGCTTCAACTGAAATAGGCTTCAAGGGTAAAGGAAAACGTTTCCTTTTTTCTTCATAGATATGGCACTTGTGACAGGAGGTTACCATTTTATGGACATCTGCAAACAAGGTGGGCCAGTAAAAACCAACTCTAAGAATTTTGTTAGCAGTAGTATTCCAATTTAAATTCCTGCCGCAATCTCCTTCATGGAACTCCTGCAAGTCTTTGTCAGCTTCATGTTTTAATAAAAAATTCAATAAAATGCCTCCAACATCTTTTGAGTAAATATGTCCATTTAGAATGAAATATTTCAAGGATTTAAGTGTTGAAAATATAGCTTTAGTTTTTGTCAAACTAGGGGGAGCTTGTAAATGATGCAATACAAAGATAAGGTCAATGTAAAATGGAGAATTTGAGAATACCTCTTTGACATGTGGATTCATTTTCTCTCCTTGTTCGTCAACTGCAACTATAATGTTTATATCTAAAGCATGAAAATTTGATTCATTGATCAATTTGGCTAACCCTTGACCCTTGATCAATTTGTTTGGTTTGATTTCTATATCATACTCAAGGATCACAACAATCCTTTTCCCTCTTCTGCCATATGGGTTATCTTGAGTCATAATATCTTTCACCACTGCATTAGGAACATAAGAAATTATATGTGAATGGAGACTGTAAACTTTGAAATCCTTAATTGATTTTACCAAGGAAAAAGCTTGTTTCTCCATGATGTTGTAGTTCAATGCAACATCTCTCGGTGATTTGATGAAAAATGATATAGGTTGTTCACGACCTTCACTATTTTTCTTCAAAAGGACCACTTCAATGGTGTGTTCAGAAGAAAAAGAGAATAGGTACAAATCTTTAGTATAGTCCGGACTGATTAGTACATGGGCTTGTTTCAATGCCTATTTCACTTAATCAAAGAATTTCTTAGCTTATGTGTTTAGTTTTTGTCAAACTAGGGGGAGCTTGTAAATGATGAAATACAAAGATAAGGTCAATGTACAATGGAGAATTTGAGAATACCTCTTTGACATGTGGATTCATTTGCTCTCCTTGTTCGTCAACTGCAACTATAACGTTTATATCTAAAGCATGAAAATTCGATTCATTGATCAATTTGGCTAACCCTTGACACTTGATCAATTTGTTTGGTTTGATTTCTATATCATACTCAAGGATCACAACAATCCATTTCCCTCTTCTGCCATATGGGTTATCTTGAGTCATAATATCTTTCAACACTGCATTAGGAACATAAGCAATGATATGTGAATGGAGACTGTAAACTTTGAAATCCTTAATTGATTTTACCAAGGCAAAATCTTGTTTCTCCATGATGTTGTAGTTCAATGCAACATCTGTTGGTGATTTGATGAAAAATGATATAGGTTGTTCATGACCTTCACTATTTTTCTTCAAAAGGACCACTTCAATGGTGTGTTCAGAAGAAAAAGAGAATAGGTAGAAATCTTTAGTATAGTCCGGACTGATTAGTACATGGGCTTGTTTCAATGCCTATTTCACTTAATCAAAGAATTTCTTAGCTTATGTGTTCCATTTTATTTTTGTATCTTTTTTAAGCATGTTTGTTATGTTACTGAGTAGTTCTGCCAAATTAGGTATGAATATTCTCAGAAAAAAAAAATTTTCCTATGAAGGACTACAATTCCTTAATGTTTCTAGGATGGTCTAATTTATGGATGGCTTGAATTATTCTAGGATCTATATTGATTCCATCTTTATATATAATGTGTCTTAGCAGTTTTCTCTCTTCTAAAAAAAACAAAGATTTCTTGGAATTTAGTGAGATTCCAAACTTTCTGCACTTTCAAAAACTTGTCTGAGGTGTTGTAAATGTTCCTCATCTGTTTTTGAATAGATAGTTACATCATCCAATTATATGACAATAAATCTCCCAAGTTCATACACAAAGGAAATGTCCATTTCTCTCTAGAATGTGGCACCAAAATTCATTAAACCAAAGGGAATTTTCACATACATGAAATTTCCCCAGGGTGTAGTGAACATTGTTTTCTCTTGGTCATCAGGGTGGGCAAGAACTTGGTTATAGCCAGAAAAACCATCCAGCAAAGAGATCCTACTAGCTCCAACTACCTTTTGTAATATATGATCCATCTTGGGTAGAGGATAATTGTCTTTAAGGGAAAATTTGTTGAGTTTTCTGAAATCAATGCAGATCCTGATTTCCCCACTCTTCTTTCTGGTAGGAACTAGATTTGACACCCATTTTGAAAATATCAAGGGAACTTAGCATCATGCATTTTCTTTATTTATTTTTCTATTAGAGGCATTAACTTTGGATTAATTATGCTAGGTTTCTTCTTGAAAGGCTTATTCTCTTATTTTATATGGATTTTTTGTTGTATGATACTAGTTTCATAAGACCTTAAATCCTCATAGCTCTAAGCAAAGAAATCTACAAATTCCTTGAAAAGGTCAATATATTTATGTTTTTGCTCAGGAGGTAAAGATTTAGATAATTTAATCATTTTTGGTTTTTCATCTGTTCCTATTGTTGTAGGAAAATCTGCCTGCAAACAAGTAGATCGACCTCTAGAGCTTGACCTTAACCTTAGACAGAAAGATGCTTATCATGGACATCGACTTCCTTTCAAATCTATCTAAACTAATGCATGAGAAGGGAGGATAACAGAGGTACCTTTTAATCGACGTTTGTCCCTGCACGCTCCGAGTTGCGCTCCGAACCTTTGCTTCTCACTGAGAGCTATGGAAAAAACAAGATACAACCACTTCCTACTCTATTGACATTAGCTTGAAAATAGATCCATCACTAAATGATAATTTCATGTAACATTAGACACAAACTAGAAAGAAACAGGCCAAGTGTGTCATATTAATGAGAATAACGACAGCAGTACTTACAATCGTAGATGCGAATGTGACAGCTTCATCAAGTCCTCTTCGTCCAACCCTTGCCTGAAAGATCCACAACCTAGATAACAGCAGCTTCACTGATCAATCTCCTTTGGCTGACTGTAAGTTTCCTCCAAGATCATAAGTTTCATATATTCAATTCTTCTTCCACCACTTATGAGACCATAAGTTTGGTGTAATTCTGCATTTCCCATCCTCTCATACCACTCATGAGATCATAAATTTGGTATGATTCTCTCTTTCTAATCCTCTTTCACCATTATAAAGCTTTCTTATATAGCCTTGGAGAGGCTCAACCATCTTGAGATATCCTTGGGGAAGGTTAGGATTTTCCTCCTTCAGTTGAGGATCTGCCCTAGGATCATGGTTGGACTAGGGATTCGAATCCAACTGCCTTCCAAGAATGAAAAGATGCTTCCCCCATTCATCTCAACAACTTAACAACCGCCCAGAATAGGGAGCGATCCTCCAAAAGGGGTATCAGAGCGTTGTAGTGCTCCCGTTATGCCTTGGGAAAGCGCCAACACTCTTAAAGTGAGCAGCACTCCTCCAGAAGGGCCTAAGGGGCGTTATAACACTCCTTGAATCATAGCAGAGGAGCACCAGCGCTTCTGTAGCTATAGTAGGGGAGTGCTCCCCCTCCAAATTAGTGTTTCAGGGCCTCTTTCAGGTGTCAAGAGCTATTTGATTCCAGTGGATCAGATCTTGATCTTCAAATCAGTCATATGAGGTGTCATAAGTGTCTCCTTAGTGTCGTTATCACAGCATCATCTCTGAACATCGTTTGCGACACTAATGATCAACTTGCGACACTTGTGAAAGTTGTAGGGAAGATGTGACACTTATGACGACTGATAGGGACAATGCAACACTTATCCATCTGAGCAATTTCGATGTGTAACAGAATGCCCCCCAAAGTATGAAGCCAGAAGATGCGAACTGATGACTGAAATACTTTGTAGACGCTCAAGCAAGGGTATAGACTCGGAGAACCTGACGAAAGCTGCACACAACCACCCAACAAATATCATGACATATTTCAAAACCCAAGGCAGGCATACCTATGCTTGGGTGATCAAGACTTTTAGATATGGCCGCCATAGTATACACTACGGATCCATAATTGTATTGATAAAAGAGGGTATAGCCACTGAAAATACACTATGGATCTATACACTGATGACATGAACTGATCGTAGCCATGAAGAATACATAGTGGATCTACGAGATGACAAGACATAGCCACGACCAATACAAAGTGGATCTATGTAACAATGTATGTGCTCTTAGTCCAGAACTCCTTCGCAGCCTGGGCAAAGCATGTACCAAAGTGGTGGCTCAACCCAGGGTCTTCATACCAATCCCAATGTGGTACAAATATGACCATGTGAATAGATGTTTTGGTGTCGAACATGGAAAAAACCACTTGATTACCAGTCAATGAGGTAAACCGTTAACAAGTGCGAGGGATATCACCATTAATGTCAATGATTCCCAAGGTACCCAAGTACATTCTAGCGGATGCGAATAGATGAACTGAAGTTGAACATTCGTGGAATCATTCGATCAGGGGTCGATGATGTAAACCCGCTGTCGAATGTGAGGGGGCCTACCATTGAGGCATGCAAGTCCCAAAGTACTAAGTGGTTTCTAAGTCTAATTCCTGGATAATGTGCTGAAGTCGACAGGAATAGACTCGTCGAGGGAGGGCCTTGATGTATCCCTCATCAACGACACGAAATGGACACAGAGATGTAATTGGTAGATCAAATGGACACGGACTGGCACAGGTTTTGAGGCAAGATATTTGGGATGGTTGACTCTCGAGGTGGACACTTCCCTTGAACACTGAGGCACAACAGAACATCGAAACATGACATGGACCAAAACTATGTAGTGGGTACCGTGACTAGCATCGGGTGACTCAAAGGAGTGAAAGGAAACTCAAAGGATTGGCTCAGTGTAGAGGTTCAGTGGATTATGATATGTGCAAAGTGACAAAGTGCCATGTTCAAGGGCGACTCTAAGAAATGCTGGATGATGTTCTCAAGAGACTGCTTGGCTTGTTCCTTTCAATTTTTCCCCCATCCAGATAGATGAGTACCTCTTTTTAATTTAATAAGCTTGAGGAGGATAACACATGCTCGATATAACTCACCTTCGGTAAGTCCCTCTTCCTTTGTTTAATGAACCAGAAGAAGTAAGGGTTCATTCCCATATGGGTCTGTCTATGTGTGCTTTAACGAGTCCAAAGACAGAAAAATCGAAGGTTTTTCGGGATTATAGAGTTTGGAAAAACACTTAAAAGAGAACTCTCTCAGTTCCTTTTTCATACTGTAGTCTGACAAGACCAAAAAAGGGTTAAACTATCGCTCGCGAGACGCTCTTTCTGACCTTTTAACAAGTGTGAAAGAAAGCAAGATCACTCGACAATCTTTTCATATTTAGAGAGTTTGAAAAGGGTTTAAAGTAGACTCCAGGGGGGTTCCTTTTTCGTGTGGTGTCCATACAGGTCCGAAAAAGAGATAAAAGTTTACCCGGTTGCATTCTCATGTATTTACGAGCACGAGAAAGAACAAAGAATAAGCTCGGTATGCCCCCAGCTTGAAAGCTAGTGGCTTAGCTCTAGAATGATCATCAAAGGATGGAGACATGCCCCCCAAGCTTCAATTCATTCACTGACTTTGAGGTTGTCACCAATTTCTGTGCTAGATGGAGAAAAAGGATATGGGTGGATGAAATGAAGGTTCAAACAATGAGACCTAATGAAAGACTCGACTCGACATCTACGAGATCTGGAGAAAGACTTAACTTGAAGGGAAAGGTGATTGTTTCATTTTTTAACGAGCTTGACACAGAAAAAGAACTATGCTCAAGGTTCTGGGTTCGATCCCCAGATTGTTGTTTCATTTTTTAACGAGCTTGCTACAGAGAGGAAAACTATGCTCAAGGCCTCTGTTTCATT
>ML778053.1:716526-735315 GCA_009831015.1 Picea engelmannii | reverse complement strand
TGTGGATTTACCCTCCAAGGAGCCCGAGTGAGTTTGACCAATGTCTGCTCCAGGTACAGTGAGACTTCCCGTCATCGTCACCTTGTGTAAGAACCTAAAAGATTATGGCCACTAAGGTTACCAATTCGCAGTCAGCCCCTGGGTGGGAACAGTCGACAGTTCGATCCGAACGTACGGGTAGGGTATCAAGCCCGAAATCAACTAAGAAGCTTCCACGCAGTAATTGTGGATTTACCTCAAAGTGACCCCCATAATACGATCAGACCACCACAAACAGTTAAACCACGGAGGGTTAGTCCCCGTAGCTCACCTGAATGCAACCTCGTGCGTAACCCCTGTGTGAGAGGGGGATCCCAGGCAGACTTATACGATAACTGGATTTACTCTCCCTAACTCAAGATGCTAATGTTTATTTTAGAAACTTTGGAGAGTTATGCTCACAGCCCTGATCCAAAGTACTACACCTATTCTACTGTTGGTGGAGGATTCTATCAAATAAAAAGTTCTAGATAAATTTTAATTAGCGTTGATTTTTATGGCTGTTCTTTACGCAAAAGGGGTGCATAGGAGTGAAACAAGTGGAATTAAGACTCTGAACCAAAGAGTGCATCAAGCATGATAAGCAATCATTTACTTTCGATGAACATCTAGCTAAGGGAGAGAGAGAGTTCTTTCACTAACAAGCACAACTACGGAATGCCCTCAAACAATTCTTTTCTCAATCAAATTATGATGTAATGCAAAACTTTTAAATGCCTTCTAATGTGCTCAATCAATCATAAAGATATCTTCTATTGTTTGTGTATGGGTGATGACCAATACAACACAATGATTATTTTTGCTAATTATTTTCTTGGTATGAATCAAAGACCAAACTAGCATCAGCAAGAGTCACACAAACAATACACCCTTCGTAGCAATCAAAACGAAAAATGAAAGAAAAGAAACAATCAAAGAAAAACAAACTTCACACCCAAAAGAAAAAGTTGAAGAACAAATGACTTCGACTAAAAACAAGATACAGAGATCTGTAGACCTTTTATGACCTTCACCAGGGTTTTCGCTCAATTTCAGATAAAATAAAAACAATGCATAGGTTCCAAGCTTCACTCAACAGGAAAAACTCAATGCAAAAAGGTGAAGAATGTTACAAGATCCAATCAACAAGGTGTTTATTCCTCAAAAATATAGATGTCAATGTTAAAAGGGAAGACAAATTGACTCACTAGATCATTCAGCAGAAGAGCCTCAGAGGCAAACCCTAAAAAATGAAATTGTGGAGGGTTTTTTGGCCAAAAGGAGGTTGGCGCTCTGTTGCCAAGGGAAAAGAGCGTTATAGCGCTCTGCGTAAGGCTACTATAATCACTGGCGCTCTGATAACACTATGACAGGGGTGCTAGGGTCTAGAAGTCCCAGAAATGTCAAGAAAAATCAAAAATTGAAGTTCTAACTTGACACAGATGTTGAGTATGATGGGACAAGGAGCCAATTAGCTCATGAAACTAATCAGAGAGGGGTAAACTAGGTATGAAACAATCAAGGGATAGAACAAGGTCAATGAGGAGAAAAATCAAAACAAAAGGTTTCGATTCGAGGCTATCTCCCTAGCGGAGTCGCCAGTTTCTGTTGTAGGAAAATCTTCCTATGGACAAGTAGATCGACCTCTAGAGCTTGACCTTAACCCTAGACAGAAAAATGCTTATCATGGACACTAACTTCCTTTCAAATCTATATAAACTAATGCATGAGAAGGGAGGATAACAGAGGTACCTTTTAATTGACGTTTGTCCCTGCACGCTCCAAGTTGCGCTCCGAACCTTTGCTTCTCGCTGAGAGCTGTGGACAAAACAAGATACGAACACTTCCTACTCTATTGACATTAGCTTGAAAATAGATCCATCACTAAATGATAAGTTCATGTAACATTAGACACAAACTAGAAATAAATAGGCCAAGCGTGTCATATTAATGAGAATAACGACAACAGTACTTACAATCGTAGATGCGAATGCGAAAGCTTCGTCAAGTCCTCTTCGTCTAACCCTTGCCTGAAATATCCACAACCTGGATAACAGCAGATTCACTGATCAATCTCCTTTGGCTGACTGTAAGTTTCCTCCAAGATCATAAGTTTCATATATTCAATTCTTCTTCCACCACTTATGAGATCATAAGTTTTGTGTAATTCTGCATTTCCCATCCTCTCATACCACTCATGAGATCATAAATTTGGTATGATTCTCTCCTTCTAATCCCTTTTCACCATTAGAAATCTTGCTTATATAGCCTTGGAGAGGCTCAACCATCTTGAGATATTCTTGGGGAAGGTGAGGATTTTCCTCCTTCAGTTGAGGATCTGCCCTAGGATCATGGTTGGACTAGGGATTCGAATCCAACTGCCTTTCAAGAATGAAAAGATGCTTCCCCCATTCATCTCAACAGCTTAACAACCGCCCAGAATAGGGAGCACTCCTCCAAAAGGGGTATCAGAGCGTTGTAGCGCTCCTGTTATGCCTTGGGAAAGCGCCAACGCTCTTAAAGTGAGCAGCGCTCCTCCAGAAGGGCCTAAGGGGTGTTATAACACTCCTTGAATCATAGCAGAGGAGCGCCAATGCTTCTGCAGCTATAGTAGGGGAGTGCTCCCCCTCTAAATCAATGTTTCAGGGCCTCTTTCAGGTGTCAAGAGCTATTTGATTCCAGTGGATCAGTTCTTGATCTTCAAATCAGTCATATGAGGTGTCATAAGTGTCTCCTTAGTGTCGTTATCACAGCATCATCTCTGAACATCGTTTGCGAAACTAATGATCAGCTTGCGACACTTGCGAAAGTTGTAGGGAAGATGCGACACTTACGATGACTGATAGGGACAATGCGACACTTATCCATCTGAGCAATTTCGACGTGTAACACCTATATTACATTCCTCAACATATTTTCCAGTAGGTTATTCTTTTGGTATTTTAGCTACATCATTGAAATTGAACAGTTCTTCTAAAGGAACCAACCCTATAGGTAAAATATTATTCTTCAATTGCAACATATCTGAGTTTTCATCTTTTTCATTTATTTATTCTGAATCTAGTTTATTTACACTATTATCATCAATATCTATATCAATGTTTGCACACTCAAAATCATTTTTGGACTACAAGAACTCATCAATTTGTTCATCATTACCAAACACATTCTAGTACCTGATATTTTCTGGGATAGTAGGTATGCATTTCACCTCCACTATGTATTGGTGATTTAGGTGAAATAGTATTTTACAAGTGGTTTTTGAAGTAGCCAGTCCATCAACAAGTATATTTTGGCCTCTAGGAATCACTTGCAGGTCATATTCAATAAAACATTGTAAAAACTCCAAAACAACATTTCTATAAGCTCTGAGTCTAGGGTGTTTGGAAAAATACTCACCTTTGATCTGTTTAATGATAAGTTTATAATCACCTCTTACCGTAATTTTTTTGGCACCAAACTTCTTCAACAATTTCAGGCCAAGCATCAATTCTTCATACTCAGCTATGTTATTGGTGCACTAGAAATTTAATTTATAAGAATGAATTTATGAGTACCTTGATTTATGATTATGCACCCACACCCTATATCCAGATCCTTCTTTACTAATAGCTCCATCAAAATCTAAAATTTAGAGAAGTTTTGTTGGTTCATCAATTTGTATAGTCATTGTTTTACTTTCCTCAGGGATTTCTTTACCTTCCTCAGGGATTGATTTTCTTTCCTCCAGGTTACACACATCATCTTCCAATTGTGCAATTTTACTATCCATGTCGCCATCATTATATAAGATGAAGGAGTCCAGATTAGAATGAACATAGTACAAAGGATAGTTATGGGGTTTCTCTTGACTGTTGATCATGTATTTCACCATAGTCTCCCTGTACAATCTTCTATGTTGACAAAATACAGGAATGGTTGCATAAGACATGTATAGCTATAAGGTACGCTTTATCTTGGCACCCCAGGATCGAGATAATAACATGCCATACTTTGGAGGAATAGCTGCAACAACAATATCCATTACCATGCTTTTAGCTAGGATTTGTGCTAAGGTAAAACACAAGTCTTTGATCAGACCTATGCATTTGAATTTGCTTGAATCAAAGGAGTATAAATCCTTGTAAGGCCTGGTGGTATCAAGCCCTAGTTTCTCCATCATGACCTTGGGCATAAGATTGTGAGGAGCACCAGAATCTAGCATGGCATTGTGTAATGTCTTATCATGAATATTCAAATTGATGAAAAAAGGAGGAAAAACACCATTGTCAGTTTGTCCCTCTACCTCATGACCAAACAAAAACTCAGGTTGATCATCAACAACATTCATAGTGTTTGTACCTACTCCTAGTTCTATGTTAAATAATTTGATCAATTTTGATATGTAAGCATTTGTGTTCATTAGTTCTGTCAGAGGAATAGGTATTTTCATTTTGGCCAATTCACTTTCCAGGTTGAATGTGGTAGAAGTTCTGATTTGACTCTGAAAATATGATTTATCAGTCACATTTTTTTGTGCATTAGTAGTAGGCTGATTTGTAGAAGCAACCTCAGTTTGAGTTGTTCTTGGTATGGAGTCAGCCAATTTTCTGGTAGGAGCCTCTAATTTTTTCTTTTTAGGAACTTTTTTTGGAACGGTATCAAAGGTTTTCTTAGTTTCAGAATCTTTCTTATTTTGGTTGTCATTAGAATTTTTAATCCTAAAGTTGTATTTCCTGTGGACTTCCATTATTGCATTTTCAAAGGCTTGTTGTTCTGATTCTTCTTCATCTACTTCAGTCTGTGAAAGGAGAAAAATTTATTGTTCCTCCTGAGTGAGAAAAATGGTATCATTGTCATTAACCCCCATAATATTTATGTGAATGTTGTCTAATTCCTCAATTGTCTCTTCCCCTTTATCAACATATTTTTCTTGAAGCAGTGGCCTAATATGTTGATCAAGACCTCTTTGTTCCCTTTGATCTTTAGGTTCTCTTTTTCTGATCTGGGGAGGATTTATTTTGAAATTGGGATTTCAAATCTAAGGGCTAGGCTGATTCGCTCTAAGCGGGTTTATATCATCAATTTCTAGTCTTTCCATTTATCTTCCCATCGTTCTGACTAAAGAATCAATTTTGGCATATGAAGTAGAGGTGGAAGGTTCTTATTTAATTGTAACTCTCCTTTCAGTTATTTGTCTAGATCTCCTAGTTAGCATATTTTATTCAACACTTATAACACTCTTATGCATATTTTTGAGAGTTGCATAATTTCTTTCTATCAGCTGATAGGACATATCAACATCGAATCCATCAGGGAACTTGATTAATGCCAAGCCTTGAGGAGGTTTTCTATCAGCCATAATGGCATTATAGATATTATTAAAGCAAATGCAGTAGTCCTATACAGTTTCCCCTTGGTTTCTTCTGATATTTTTATATTCGGATAAAATTTGGAGAGGGTTTTTCTTTACCTCCCATCCTTTGAGAAAGGTTTGGAGAAAAGTAGCAATATCAGGAATTCTAGCAGCATGTAATTCTTTAAACCATTTTTTACCTCACCAGTTAAATTTTTTGAAAAGAGTCTCAATTGAACATCTGCCTCATCAACTTCTTGTAAATCGAAGAAATCATTCATTTTATCCATGTGTTGTTGTGCATTAAGGGCTCTAGTACCATCAAATTGAGGAATCCTAGTTTGATAGTACTGGGGCATGTTATTTAAGGGAGAAGCTAACACCAAGGGAGCATATCTTGCTGCCATGATTGTTGGAGGAGGTTGTATGATAATTTGTATGATTGGTGGATAAGTGACATAAGATTTAGAGGAAGCAGGGCTGGGAGGTATAAAATGAGATGCTTGAGGTTTGACAGAAGCTGCAGCAATAGATAGGACAGAGAGCTCAACAATCTGTTGGAAATGGGCTTTATACAATGCTTGGTCAAGATTTGATGCTAGATCTTGTAGTTTCTCAAACTCTTGAAGGATCCGTTGATCAAAATCTGTTCTAGGAGAGAGTCTTTCAGGGGTTCTAGTTTGGAGGATGGTTTGATCTAGAACTATTTCATTCACAAAGCTATCTGATTTGGTTTTGAAAAGGATCTTCTCAAAACGTAGATCAAACTCGATGTCCTGGATTGTGACAAGATTATCTGGAAGAGAAGTGGCCCTTTGAAGAGGAACACTACTTCCTTGATCTTCTACTATGTTTCTTTTTCTCATTAATTTTTTAGGATTATCTACTATTGTTACAGGTTATGGATCAGGGTGAGATCTGGTGTGAATTCATTTTGGGGCCAGGAATTTAAAATTTAAGAAATCTAAATTAATATATACAAATCTCAACAACCTCTGAACATTTATCTCTTGAAAGTTAGATCTTTGATTGCTCAGAAATAAAGTTATCTTTATGTAGGGAAGAGAATTTGTTCAGTTCCCCAGTATGGTCTCCACTATGTTAGCACTATGTAATTCCCAGAGGTTTTCAAGGGAATACAAAATTGACAGAGGTAACTTACCAAAACCACTTTTGAAACTGGGATCTAGCCCTACCAATTTCAGAGAGGGATCTCTCTATAGGATTTATATATGTTTGAGTTTTAGATATTAGGCTAGTTAAAATAATCTGATTTTTTTTTTTTTTTTATAAAGATTGGCTGAAGAGTTGCATTAAACTTCCATTGGGATATGGGGTCTGTATTAAATATTAGGATAATATACAATTTTTATGAGGTTTCTTCACAGGGCGAGATAGTGAGACCGTTGGATATATTAGAATTAAGTGGGATGGAAAAGATAGAATAAGTGAGAAAGTCAACCAAGAAAAGAAGCAATTAAGAATTCCTTTAATTAATATCAGATGAATAACATGTAGATCACTAAAAGACCAGAAACATAGTGCATGAGATAAATTTTGTTCATTAACTTCCTTTTAATGATTAGAAACATAAAACATAATGATTATAGAGAAAGATAAACATTAACAGAGAAAGATAAACATCACCAACGTTCAAACACAATAATCTTATGAATAGCCTATTTATTATTGGTCGATCCTTTTGAAAATATTACACAAATATCTCCTTGGGCACACAAATCAACCCTTAATACTTCAAAGTGAGAAGTATTTATACAACAGTTACATCTGATCTTGTCATTAATGACTAGGATATTGTGGGGGAAAAATCTAACTAACTAGATTACAAATTACAAAATAATAGGAATGTTGATGATCTATTCGAATCCTTGGTGCTAATTCAAGGGAAGTAGTTGATGATTCATCACTTTGAATTGACTTTCCACTTCATGCTAACTCGGAAATCCACATCACCTTTACTCAAGTAATGAACACATGTCTTCCCATATCTTTTTACTAGGGATGGAAACCTTGAGTAACTTTCTGTATATTTCACCCATTTCAGTGTACCTAGAAAAAGTAGGCTTTGTAATAAAAATATACTTTATCTCATGCTAGTTGCACAGGTCCAACTGCAAATTTTCCAAGAAATCTTTGCTAGTGATGCTCCCTTGTATACCTGTGAATTTAGACTCATCCTTTTCCACTGTGATGATCTTCTTATTGTAGTCTAAAAGAGTGATTAGCTTATCATTTATCACTAGTAGTTCTGGAAGTCCCATCTTGTGCAGTCTATCAACCTTACTGAAAAATCTTTGCAGCCTAATGTCCATCTTCTGGGCCTTCTCCTCTAGTTGCAACATCAATCCTTTCTTGGTCAGAACCTTCTTGACCTCAAGGATGGTCTATGACCTGTCTTCAATTTCCAATGCCTCAAACTCCTCTTTGGTCTTGGAGATTAAGAACCTGATGAATTCAATGGCCTCTATAGGCCTCTCTCCTAATTCTTCCCTTATCTTGTCAAATGCTTGTCTAACTCTCTGTACCAGTTCATGTTTTTCAAACACAATTTGTATGAGTGGACATATCTCTGTCATGGACTTGATGATGTCCATCTAGATGTTTTCCTTAGCTTTAGGCAGTGTTTTGGCCATGATAGTCTCCCTCTGTAGATTCTTTATTTCTTGGCTAAGTCTTTGTGATTTATGCATCTCTATATTATAGATGGCCTTGAACATGGACTTCAACTTCTGGAGGTTTTTTACCGATTATTGTAATCTTTTTATTTCTTCCCCTTGTAGGTTCATGTCCTCCATTGACTTAACCAATTTCTCAAAAGCATCTGGAACTTTCAATGGAATGGTTGATGGATTTTCTGTTGTTGTGGTTGTTGTTGTACTAACTCCTATGAGAGGAACTGCATCTAGTGGGATAAAAACCATCTACACACTCTATTCTTTATCTTTTAATAACTTATCTAGCTCAGCCTCAATCTCCTTTATCCATGTGTTCTACTCCATTATTAATTTCAACATCTCCTCTTTGTTGCCTTCACTTTCAGCTATTTCCTTTGCTTGAGAATCTTCAGTGGCTGGAAGTTTCAATTGTTTCCTTAGAGATGCTATGTCAGCATTTTTCTTCTTCAGTAGTTCCTCGGTTGCATTGACATTGGATGGGTCATAACCTATCTTTAATACCAGATCCTCTATGGATTTGATTTTATTATCCTTGGCTAAAGAAGACATTTTTTCCAACTTCAACTGAGACTGGACATTGTTTAAAGAGACCTGCAATTTTGCAGCAGTCAAATATGTATTTGTCAAGGTGTATAATATCATCTCCCCTATTTGACTATGCATGTCCATCTGATATATTGGATGAACCTGTTTCACATCAAACTCAAATGATGATTTCTTGTTATCAAAAATTGTCTTGGGATGAGGGACTTGTGCCTGTAGGAATTCCATGTTCATCCTTCCATTCTCTGTGTCAAAAGAAGACAGTAATTTGTGTTGATTTGTGGATGTCTTCTTCCAAAATTGGGCATATTTGCTACTGCTCAGAAGTTCATTCTTCTGCTTGATCATCTTGTATTTGTCAAAAAATGATGTCATTTTCTCTCATGAGTATTCAGATGACAATGTTGTGTCTTTTTTCTTCTTAGACAAGGATGTGGACACTACGTGTTGGTTGCCTGAGATGAATGATGAATTTGGTCCCTCCATAACTATATTGGACTATGTTTGTTCTTCTCTAAGCCTTTCTGGTGTGTGACTGGTCTTGGTCCTCTTCCTGTAAACTTGGAAGTCTTCATCTGAAACTTCTGTGACTGAAGGTGAAACCTCTTTCAAAGAAACGAACTATATCTTCTTATCTATGAAAGCATGAAACTAGACATTTTAACCTATGAAAGAAAGAAAACTATCCTTTAACCTATGAAAACAAAAAAAAAATCTTTTAACCTATGAAAACTCAAATATAGTGTTGGTGGTTGTGTGAATGTCTTCAGTGTCGTATGATATCTCGATGGCACTTGAAAACAAAATATAATTCAAGTGGTATAAGCTCAATACTGATCTCAATAGCAAAATGAAAGGTATGGATTAAACAATCCAATGAGAATTTAGCCATGACATAAACAATCGTCAATTACCCTGCATATTCATTTATTAACCATCAACAATATAACGAGATCGTAATTATACTTCTACACTATGTAAGAAAAATTCAGACTTAAAATCAATCATTAACTAAGAATTGTAATTGCAATCTAATTCTAAGAAAGAAAGTGCATAAAAAGAAACTATGCTATATCTATTCTAACAATTCAAATTGCAATAAGAAAATGCTTGAAAACTGAAGCAAAACATGACATATAAAAAAGTAAACTAATGCATGTATTGACTAACAACTAGTTAAAAAAATTCTACAATAAAAAGAGTAAAATTAACCCTATCCATCCACCAAATCTTTGTTAAAGAAAACCCAAATTAAAACTTTGTTCTACTCTATTTAAAACTCTATTTTTAAATTTAATTCTAATAGCATAAAATAAAACACAGTCTAATATCTAATTGCACATGGGGTTAGTCTATGAATTTGAAAATTCATTTCTATATATCAAATCAATGGATATTAACACACGCCTTTATACTAACCTACAAAAGAAAATCAAAGCAATTAAACTATAACAACAAACTAATTAACAAGATAATAATGCATGTACAGGAAATAAAGAGAAAAATAAACTATAAAATGCATAAATAAACTAAAGAACAGTTACCAGACTGATGGTGGGCCCCCCAACAATTCATGGTCACATCGTAAAAGCACGCCACGAACTCAACAATTCGATTTCACCATAAAAAATAAAAAAACACATTTTTTATATAATTTGGCAATGAAAAATGGCAAAACAGAGTAAAAACGTGTTTATCTCTATCCTCTACTTTGTCTACTACTCCTTAGATATTATATGACCATGACGATGTTATTTATAAGATTTATAGACCAAGTGGTCGACCACAAGAGGGTTGAACCACTTCTAAAAATGGAAAATTACATTAATGGTTCCCTAGCTGTCGAAATAGAGCGAGCCAATAATTGTCGTGCTCAACAACTTAAACTGAGTTGTCAAGAGTTCAATAGATGGAGGGGATAAGCACGAACAAAACCCACATTCCTAATTCACCCATCACTGGTTTCCAATACCATAACTGCCAATTCACCCACTGTTTTTGTGCAGGACATAGTGTCGGATCGGGTACGGGATTGAGTGCTGGAAGGAGTACCAGACTGAGTGCCAGAAGCAAAAATGTGACACGTTTTTGCCCTGTAACACTAGAAAACGTGAATCAAATCCTTGGAAGCATAAAAACATGATTAATTATACTCAATATTATCATTAAACACGAATCATACATACCTAGTGTAGATCATATCATTTTAGCATAAAATTCTTCAAAAGTCTCCTTCAAAACATGAAAAACACATATGTACATTCGGCAAAAAGTGTCTAATAACTGTCATAAATTGATCATATATCAGGCCCAACATTACCCCCACACTTAAGATTTTATAGGTCCCACTGCAAACAAAATTAAATTACCCCTCATGACTAGGCTTGCTAAGGAGGATCATCTTTGGAAGCTTCTCCTTCTTGTTGTGAAGACTTTTCCTTATGCCTCTTGTGTTGCTTCAGTTGTGCTCTAAGGCTACAGTTGGATTTCAACAAGCTTCTTGTATTTTTGTTCTGATAAAGAAATGGCTTGTGCAGGAGGGTTTGGAGTCCCTGGAGAGTGGGGTTTGGATAGAGAAATAGTCCTTGTATCTGATGTCTTTTTTCTAGTCTTGATTGTCAAGTGAGGGTTTACAAAATTGATAAATGAATGCATCCCAAGTTTGCCCCTATTTTCAATTCAACTAAAATAAGGTGTTTGATAATGCCATGGTGAAAGAGGTTGTTGTGGGTGTTGGTTACATTATTCCTCACTTGAGAGGAAATATTATCCAGGCTCTTTAAAAAGTAGAAGGGAAAATTCAATTGTTTATTGAACTGAAAGTGGGCTAACAATCAAAAATGGAAAGCTTAAAGAAAATAGGGTATCTATCTTCACTATGTCAACAAGACATTGAAGGCACCATTGTGGAAAGATTTGAAAAGGACAGAAAGTATTGTCTTGGAAGATTCAATGAACACCTGGAGATGCTCCTAGAAAATGCCAACATGGACATCAAGCTTCAGAGACACATGGCCAAGAACTACTACATTAGAAAATAGATTAGGAAAAGTCACAAAAAGTGTTCTACAAGACCACATTACGCTTTTGACTCTATTTTTGGTCATCATTTAAAAAAAATGTTTTTGACCAAATAAATATGAATTTTGGAAAACCAAAGCAGGTTATTTCTAATGACATACCAAACCAAAATGACCTATTTCAGTTTTTACACAGGTATCATATATTATGAGATATTCAACTTTCTTGGAGACCTATTTCATAAAATAAAATTTTCCAATTTAATTTCCTATTTTAGTCATTATTTTCAAAACAGGTTTTTGACCAAATAAAGATGAATTTTGGAAAACAAAAGGAATTTTTTTCTAAGGACATACCAAATAATAATAAACTCCTTCAGTATTTACATATGTAGAATATAGTGGGAGATATTCAACTTTCTTGGAGGCCCATCTTAAAAAATCAAATTCTCCAATTTAATTTCCTGTTTTAGTCATTATGTTGTGGCACATATTCCAAGAACATGGGAATGAATTTAACAAAAATGAGAGAGGTTTATATTAAGAACAACATTATCTAAAAACACCTCTCATAGTTTTGTAAAATGTGCTATGGTTAGAAATTTATAGCCCCATCCTTGACCCCTATTGTTCTGTTGTGCTTTTGTCACAGTTACTGTGCTTTTGGACAGTTTGTTTCCAAATCAATTATGAAGGGGTTATATGTATATTTTTGCTTGGATTAGTGACTCCATAGTGTAGAGGAAATATCAATATTTCCATTAATAACTTTTTCATTAAATAACTCAACAAGGAAGGCCTCCAAAACTTGTTTCTCTTCTGCTACAATTTTCTTCCACCTCCATGCTTTCCTATGATTGTTTCAAAGTTATTTGCATTGTTTTGGATGAAACTGTCATGTTATGTTATAGCTTCTTCTTATGAATGGATTCATGATATCATTCCCATGTTGAACTTTCTTCATCTACCCTATACGCAATGAAAAATCCTAAATGTTATTAAGTATACCTACCTTGCCCCATTCTATCTTTGCAACTCATCTTTTGGAAACCCTGGCCTAGCTTCCTAGACCTAGATTCTGATCCATAAAACTCCAAATCAAAACCATACTGAACTAAATACCTAGCCTAATACAGAGCCACTTAACCTTGTTCCTCTATTCATAGGTGTGTAACATAGATCTGTAGTGAGTTTAACAATATGTTATTGATCTATAATTGGCACAAAGAACCAATTAAAGATACGAAGTCTTCTATAGCATAAACATAAAAATTCACAGTAAGCTCATAACACACACAATGATGTCAGAAATATAAAATTTAGAATACCAATACAAAAAATTGTTTATATAATATCCCAAGACAGTATCATATAATTCTAACAGAAATCCTACTTCCTCTTCTCATAGGTTTTTCTATATAAATGGGTAGTTCTTAGCATTTTTTTAGCTCAGGAAACTCCTCCCAGACTGAAGATATGGCACGTCCTCATGCCATGAATTAGAAATAAGTCTTTACTATTTTGAGAGGGGGGTTAGATTAACTCCTCTTTTATCCACTCTTTGGAGTATCCCTTAGCTCCAGAGCTGTTCTAAAATTCGGGTTTGAAAACCTTGTTATAGCTTTCTCTTGGCAACTGGTGGTGTTTAAACCAGCGGTCTCCAACTCTTGGGAGCTTTGTGGCTGAGGCAATTGATTCCTTAGAGACCATGAATACAGTGAATAGGAGAAGAGGCAAGATAAGAGTGTTCCATTATTCCTTGTTTTTCCATCGTGCTCACACAATCCATTCCTCTATAACTCTGTAATGAATAGTCTGTAACGACAATAAGCCAATTAATTTGCTTGTTAAGGAGATGTACAATAGTTTATAACACACATGGAATTAGCATTTCGAAAATAAAATGACTGTTGATCTAATAGCCTATATCTTGAAAACAACACACATAAATTTCTACAAATATTTACTTCTTCTAGGAAATGTTATCATTTGTCAACTCATGAACCTCTACCCCACACCTAAGTATTGTGACACCTCACAATCAATAATATAGGAAACCAATCAGTTCTCCCAATAGCCGAAGATTTACATCTTGTTAAATGTAGATATAAATTTCACAGATTGGTCTAACTATACTGTTAAAGGATTGTCCCGCCTATAGCATAAGAGATCATATATATATATATATATAAGAAGAGGTAGGCAAAAGAGTTTCAAGATAATCTTAGAGTTAGTTACCAATGGAAAGTTTATGCATTTCATTAACCTTAGCTTAACCATACATACTTCATGTCATCTTTGTCTGCAAGTAATGTCGTACATCAAGACAAATTTAAATTTATTATTTATTTTTGTCAGATTACCATCATTGCTAGGTAGAATGCCCTGTTGCCAGCAAGCCTATTTAGTACTCTGATGGGTTTACCTAGTCATACCACAGGCCGGCACCCAATGCCAGCAGAGATGTTCAATATCCCGGCGGGTTAGCCTCTTACACCCTCAGAGACTGGCCCTCCATCTTTTAATATTTTAGTATAAGATTTATTTATGCAAGAAGATGGGGGAACAACTTTGAAAACAACTTTTTTCTTTCTTTTTTTCAATTGGGGTGGTATTTATGTTAGAGGATGATCCATTATATTACTTAGTGATTTTCCCGATGTAAGGGGGTACTTAAGCAGGAATGGACTATCTAAAGATATGATATAATCAAGCTATTTAGTGTGTAGTGGATGGTACCATTGAGAAAGAACATAAAGTTATCTCTAGGCTCAACTCACTTTCTTCTTTTGTAGTTATTGTGATGTTTCCATGACTAACCACTAATCATATCTCCTTGTTACTCTTTAATAAAGATAATTTACTTACTTACTCAGGTTTCTTGGGAAAATTGTATGAGAGACCTCTAAGATTGATGGTTATGGTATCACTTCCTTATATAGTGGTGAAGATTTTCAAGAGAAACTTCTTTTTTAAAATTCCTTAAGAAAAAGAAGATGAAAATATTTTCAAAAACATGGCAAACTACAACAAGTCATTATTCATTTGATGCTTAGGAGACAACAAGGTCCACGTGTAACAATGTTTTTCAAGAAAATCCTTCTTTTATATTTCTTTGGAATTGTCTACCCTTGGTTATATGATGACCTTGTAAAGAACCTCCTCGTTATGACAACAACTCTGAAAATATGTGCAATTTTTTTTTTTTGGTAAGGTGTGTGCGCGCATGGAGAAGTAACAACACACTTAACTACACGATGCCACTCGACAACCAACAAGATGCAACCACGATGTTCAGCACAAGAAGACTAAAGGCACATAACGAGTAACTGCAACAATATATGGCCATAGGCATAAGGCGCACAACACAAATATTAAGACATACTGAGGTGCACAGTAAGAACACCGAGGGAAGAATCCATGGTGTTAGGGTTACTATCTCTGCATAGGAAAGCAGAGCATTTAGTCTTATGTCTTCTCGAAAGAAGATTAGACAGGCTCTTGGCTGACTGCTCAGGCAGAAACTAGTAACCCGGCCTAGAACAAGACGCAAGCAAGTCGAACACAACAAGATGACCCCGACATATCACAATGACAACAAGCAATAGACGCCCCTAGACATAAGGCGTACAACTAGCAGCTGTAGGCAGAAAACGACACCGGTGTTAAGTACAATACGGTCATAGATGGAAGAATCCAACAGTAGATTCACTATTTCTGCACAAAAAAGCAGGGCTTTTGTTCTTATGTCTTCTCGAAAGAAGATTAGACAGGCTCCTGGCTAACTGCTCAGGAAAAAACTAGTAATCTCCGTCAGGTGTGTCACAAGAGTGGAAACACTGCCTTTAAAGGGCCCAAGACTCTTGATACAACACTGGATTCTTTACACAGTAAAATCACTCACACAGACATATATACTAGGGCGACAAGAGGGGTCTATATCCCGCCCGACACAACCGACCAAGCAACCAACTGAATACTATCAAGTACAACATAAGCAAGAAGGACGACGATGTCCTTCACGGAAGGCACATGACAAGAAGGACTCCGACAATGAACACCCAAATTTAACATTTTTTAAATGAACCACCCCCCCCTCAAATTACTAACTCCGAGTAATTTGTTATGCGTAATTCCAGGACATTCCACCACATATGTTTTATCAATAACAATAGTTTATACTAGCATTACAATAAGGTAACCATATCATTATGTTTACTAATGATAATAACATTGCAATAAAGATAAGGATCATACATTTCAATGATATCAACTCTAACATTGCAATTATTATATGGTGAGAACAATACCATTACACAGTTCCAAACAATCTATTGCAAGTACATAATTTGTAAAAGAATGTTCAATGGCATTCCTTTACGTATTACATCATCATCACCCTTACACCTTACATTGAAATTCCAGTCTCCGAACATATGAATTTCCGAATCCAATTTTCATATTCATAACATTATAGTGTATGTAACCCTTTCACCCAGAGACAACACCCTTACCCTTGGTCACATCAAAACTACTTCATATCTATAGCTAACATCATAATTGAACATAACAATATAACAAAAGTGACAATATATAACAATAACCCTATTAAAATGACAATGATAAAAATACCAAACATCATGTCAATATATAAAATAACCTCTTGTATATAAATAACCTCATATTTCAAATAACAATATGACATCATATTTAAAAATTTACAACACAACCTCATATTTAAAATGGCCATGTATAAAAATAGCCATACTTAAAATGACAATAATTAAGAAGGACATTATTTGAAAATGACAAAACAATAATGTTAAAAAAAATGACAATAAAAATAACAAAAATTAAAATGTCAACATAAAGAAAGGCTTATTATTACAATATTGGAAATAATAATCGATGTTTCACCATGATAAACTAAAATCAATGGAATAACTTTTAATCGGATTGTAAGAAATTAAAGCATTAAAAATTATAAAACTATTATAAGCAGTCATGATTACTGCAGTCGTTCCACCTGTTCCTGAATATTTTTTTTTTAATGGGTTGTCTAAAGTGAAAAATATACTATTAAAAGGAAATAAACTAATGCGTCCATTCTGCAGGTGCCTTAAATTAAGCATTGGGTTATAAACATCAACCGATTAGAGGCCACGAGAAAACTGTTGCTAGTCCACTTGTCACTGACTTGGCGCCCGGTTTAACAACATTGCTGCTGCACTTTAATATCTCATTTCATAATTGCATTATCAATGGCATTGTATATTGTCATTAAATAACCACAGGTCGCAATACAACAACCTTCTGCAAACATATTGCCACAGCCTTTTAAGGTTTCATTTTGTGATGGCATTATCGATTTCGTTTATATTTTTCATTTAAATAACAGCAGGTCGCCTTACAACAACCTTCCATAACCCTTATGACTCTGCGCTGTATATCGGCATTTTATTTATAAAATGATATGGTAAACCGGATACCGCTAACTACAACAGTAGGTTAAGATGTAGTTAGATAAAATGGGTGCCCTAATACCCAGGGCCACTATTACGATACGGAACCCGAATCATAGCGGGCAACAGAAAAAAATTATAAAGGAGAGACTTAACAAAGGCAACAATTTTTTTTTTATAAAGGCGGGAAACAGGTGTAAATAGGGCAAGGACTACGCTGCATGAAGGTTGTCCAGGCGTAATTATTGAGAATCGATTTATTGATTTTGCTGGCGAAATATAACACCAGAATTTGTAAAATAACAGGGACTTAATAGATGTCAGGAATTGTTAATAAAATCGCTCTGAAAAGAAATCGCTCTGACCACGAAGCTGTCTAGATCATCCCAGCAAGGAATCACTGGCAGAGCAGGTAAGAATGGGGAGGATGTGGGTATCAGACCATGAGTCAGGGAAAAATCCATCTCCAAACAGACTTCACCGCGCAGCAGGGAAGGCTCTCAGAACAATCATAAAAATTAGTAAAAACGCAACCCAATTTAACCAAACACAACTGTAAATAAATGCATGGCATTAAAGGATGGTAGATTAGAATTGTTACCATAATGCATGGCATTAAATAAATAGCAAGAATGCAGACCCAATAGAAAACACAGACCCAATACATAAAACGAAATGTAATGAAGGTCAGATTTGCATTCCGATTTGCAATTAGTTTTGCATTCACCAGTAACACACAGACCCCAATAATTAAAATGAAATGTAACAGGATTCAAATTGTGTTCAGACTGCATTAGTTTTTCATTTTTCATTTAAAACGCAGACCACAGTGAATAATACGAAATGTAGTGAGATTCGGATTGACACACAGATGCAATTAGATCGAGTTTTTACCATTGAACGCAGACCACAGTAAATGAAACGAAATTAATGGGATTCAGTCTGGAAGAGAACGCCCACAGAACAAAGAAAAAACTCTCAAACACAGTTGCAAAAATGCCAAATAAATAACTGCCAGAAGATAACGAATTGCCAGAAGATAACTTGAATAGCTAGGTTAAATTGTTTTGCCAGAAGATAAAACAACTGCTAGAGGTGAAATAAATTGCCAGGTCTAAACACCAGATCAAGTGATCTTAGAAATTAACCATTCAAGTGCCAAAGGGAAACCAGATCTAGTTTTACTTCTATAGAATATCAGCAGCCAAAATTGCCAGAACCGGCATTTTAAAACATTACAATCATCTTACAGTTCCCAGCTTAATATCTAATGCAATATACTCAATAAAATAAACGAGCGTACCTATTTCCTGGTGCCTGCCCTGTATGTTGTTCACGCCTCGATCGAAGTCTCGCTCTCCTTGCCACTCTTGCTTGCCGACCGTGGAACCCTCACCGGTACCTCCCAGCCAATTGCTAGGGGTACTCTGCTCCCCCCTTAGCCCCCCGAGCCGCAAAGGGGCCACACAAGAACTAGAGATAAGACTAGCTTCTCAGCTCACCTCCACGGCTGAGCTACCACTCCAACACAGCTGAGATAAACCCAACTCCTCACAAGCAATCCGTCAAGCCACAATCTGGCAGCGTAACGTTACGCTAACTGTTCATCCTCTTCTTCCTTTTTTTCCCCTTCTTTTATAGAAATTGAGACCCACCTACTTTCCTAAACATTTTTAATTTAAATTTTTATGACAAACCTCTAAAAATTCTCGACC
>ML778053.1:657777-704725 GCA_009831015.1 Picea engelmannii | reverse complement strand
GAAAGGTCCAGATCACTTGCGAGCAAGTGTCCTCAAAGAATAAGTTTGTAAGTATGCCAGAGCGGGATGTTACAGACCGACAGAGATCTCTAAAACTATTTGCAAAAACCACACTCTAAAATATAATAAACTAAGGAGATCAATAAGATCAAGTCATAGGAACATGTATCTCATAGTTCTTTTATTAAAAGAAAATGTAAAATGAGGTTTCATTAGACTTTAAGCTAAACTAACAACATGCAGCTTTTATTTACTATCCTACCCTACCTAAAAAGAAAGGGAAAATTTGTATTCAAGTGTAAGAACTCTTCCAATGTAAGCATGTGCAGAAAAATATAAGAAACATACTCATATCCATATATGAAAAAGTTATCGTAGTGATGATTTGGATATGAAGAACAACCAACCTACTTATTTGGGCATTAGAAGGTGTTGAAGAAGAGAATAGTATTGTGGCATGATGACCTCTTGAAACCAAATTTCAATGTAATCTTGATGTTCATCAACAGTAATTTCTATGCTCTCCTTCATCATGCTATGAAGATCCTCTTCTTTTGGATGATTGATTTCTGAAGTACATAAAGGATCTACTGAGATGGATGTTGAGAACTCCTCATTCTTAGGTCTTAATGATTTCTCTCCATTGGATGTCATCCATAGTTTTTCAGCTTCCTTCGCATTTTGGAAAGGAAAAACATTTTGTAGCTCATAGGACCTTGATTCTTATAATATTTTCGGAGAGGTAGATAAGTTCTTGACTATTGTCAAGATGCGTTCTTCTTGAAAAGAAGAGATCCCAACTGTTGCTAGGACTTGAGAGAGTTCTTCCAAACTAATGGTCACCTTCAAATTCATCTTGTCATTTGATAAAACTTGGTTCACACAAAGATGATGTCCACAAAGTTATTATCTCCTAATGGTGGTAAGAAAACAAAAGATTGTATTGTTTGGTTATGCATAAGGCTCGAGTGGTCTTGCCTCCTGTCCCACTATTACTGATGCTTCAATTTCTTATTCTATAGTGCTCCCTATTTTAGTCTCTTTTAGAGAGTTCTTTAGCTCTTTGTGTTGAGCTAGCTTCTTTTTTTCGGTATTGGTCTACATATCTTATGAGTGGAATGTTCCTTCCCCCCAAAAGGTTAGAAGGAACCTTAGTTGAAAGGTCTGATTTAGATTTAATTTATCTACCTTTTGGGTCTCTAGGTCTATTCATGAAAGAAAACAAAAACAGAAAGAAAAACTACCATTGGGTTTGGGGGAGCCTGCAATAGCATATGCGTAGGTTCTTACCTCTCATCTTAAATTTCCCCTGCCACCAATCTAATGCTAAGGTCTAGAAGTGATGTATTTCCTAACTATTTCCTATCTTGAGACAACTCCCCGGCAATGACACCAAAAATTATGGGTGTTCTATATGTACTAAAAACACACTAAAAACCCTCAATTAAATTATCAACCCGGGGCAAGTAAACTTAGAGTTGTAGAAAAATATATGCCAAAGCTAGAAGGGCTGGTAGTAGTATAGTCTAACTAAGGAAATGGATATCTAAGGCTAATATATTCAAGAAAAGCTATCTAATGAAAAAACCTTACTAAGCAACTTGAAACTATGTAACCTAAGTACTTTTGGGCCAAGGATCGATGGATAGTTCTAAGAAAGAAAGTAAAAACCCTATGTAAAGCAAACTAGTTCATAACAATAAGCAAAAGCAACTATTAAGCATAACAATAAGCAAATAAAAAAAAAAAAAACTTTAACTTGCCAACCGACATTCAATAAGAAACTACCCTATAAAATCAAGTAAATAAAGAAGCAATCAACTATTCTACTAAAGCAAGCAAACAAGTAAGCAAGACAACTAGCTAGCCTATTAAAGCAAGTAAACAAAACAACTAACTAACCTATTAAAGCAAGTAAACAAAGAAACTAACTAACCTATTAAAGCAAGTAAGCAACTAACTACTCTAAGATAACTTCTACTGCAAGTAATAAAAACTTCTCATTGAACAACTATCTAGCCTAAAAGGCAAGTGGACTATATTCTTAAAACTTCAAAACTATTTCTAATTCATGAAAGGAAATCTATTTAATTGAAAGCAAGAAGAACTAACAACTAATCTTTAATCTATGATAAGCAAATTGTTCTCTAACCTATCAAAGAAAAAGACTATCTATCCTACAACAACAATAAAACTATCTTCTAAGCTATGAAATCAAGGAACTATATCTTATGATCTATGAAAAAAGGAAACTAGATCTTTTAACCAATGAAAGCAAGAAAACTATCCTTTAACCTATGAAAATAGGAAAACTATCTTTTAACCTATGAAAACTCAAATATAGTGTTGGTGGTTGTGTGAATGTCTTCGGTGTCATATGATATTTCGATGGCACTTGACAACAAAAGGAAATTGAAGTGGTATAAGCTCAATACTGATCTCAATAGCAAAGTGAAAGGTATGGATTAAATAATCCAATGAGAATTTAGCCATGACATAAACAATCGTCAATTACCCTTCATATTCATTTATTAACCATCAACAATGAGATCATAATTATACTTCTACACTATGTAAGCAAAATTCATACTTAAAATCAATCATTAACTAAGAATTGTAATTGCAATCTAATTCTAAGAAAGAAAGTGCATAAAAATAAACTATGCTATATCTATTCTAACAATTCAAACTGCAATAAGAAAATGCTTGAAAACTAAATTGAAACATGACATATAAAAAAGTAAACTAATGCATGTATTGACAAACAACTAGTTAAGAAAATTCTACAATAAAACGACTGAAATTAACCCTATCCATCCACCAAATCCTTGTTAAAGAAAACTCAAATTAAAACTCTATTCTATTCTATTTAAAACTCTGTTTTTAAATTTAATTCTAACAGCATAAAATAAAACGCAGTCTAATATCTAATTGCACATGGGGTTAGTATATGAATTTGCAAATTCATTTCTATCTATCAAATCAACGCATATTAAAACACACCTTTATACCAACCTCCAAAAGAAAATCAAAGAAATTAAACTATAAAAACAAACTAATTAACAAGATAATAAAGCATGTACAGGAAATAAAGAGAGACAACTAAACTATAAAATGCATAAATAAACTAAAGAAAAGTTACCAAACTACTGGTGGGCCCCCCAACAAGTCATGGTCACTTCCTAGAAGCACACCACAAACTCAACAATTCGATTTCACCATAAAAACTCAAAAACACGGTTTTTATATAATCTGGCAATGAAAAACGAAAAAACAGAGTAAAAACGTGTTTATCTCTATCCTCTACTTTGTCTATTGCTCCTTAGCTATTGTATGACCACCACGGTGGTATTTATAAGATTTACAGACCAAGTGGTCGACCACGGGAGGGTTGAACCACTTCTAAAAATGGAAAATTACATTAATGGTGCCCTAACTACTGAAATAGAGTGAGCCAATAATCGCCTTGCTCAACAACCTAAACTAAGTTGTCAAGAGTTCATTAGCTAGAGGGTATAAGCATGAACAAAACCCACGTTCCCAATTCACCCATCACTGGCCGCCAATACCATAACCGCCAATTCTCCCACCATTTTTGTGTAGGACATGGTGTTGGACGTAGTGTCAGATCGGGTACCGGATCGAAAGGTGGAAGGAGTACCGGAATGAGTGCCAGAAGTAGAAACATGATGCATTTTTCCCTGTAACACTAGAAAACGTGAATCAAATCCTTGGAGGCATAAAAACATGATGATTTATACTCAATATTATCATTAAACATGAATCATACGTACCTAGTGTAGATCATACCATTTTAGCATAAAATTCTTCAAAAATCTCCTTCAAAACATGAAAAACACATATGTACATTTAGAAAAAAGTGTCTAATAACTGTCATAAATTGATCATATCTCAGGCCCAACAATGATTTCTCTGCTTAGCATGAAATTCTCTCCTAGGCATTTATTCCCTCAGACTCTGCAATTATTATGATTCATTCTCTACAACTCATGCTTCCACACAATGATTTTGAGGATGTCTCTTTCGTTCACCCAATGTTTGTCTCCTCTACAACTCGCATCTACATTTCATTACTGTATTTTTCTTTACTGCATGATGATAGCATTGTTAATTAATGTGTTTTTATTTACTGCTTGAGGACTGGGTTTTTATTACTGTATTTCTGTATTTAGGACATTTTATCCTGTTATGTATAATGCTTTCTTACTTGCCAGTGAAAATCATGTTTCTTACTAGATTTTTGTGATTTCTGATTGTTTCGTGTTTCTGCGATTTCCCTTATGTTTATATTTTTAACAAAAAAAATATTATTCATGGAACGATGCTCCATTACATTTACTGAAATAACAAATCAAAGGATATAGATAATCATTACACAAACCTCTTTATTTGTTGGAAATTCATGTCTAGTTAACTTTGATAATAAGTTAATTTTGAATCTCAACATGAGCATTTGCACATCTAAGATTAATTTTCCTTAATTGTCAAAACTTGAATTTTTCTCCAAATCGTGTTGTGAACTCATGGAAACTAAAAATATATATCTTTGGAATCTATGTATCTTCCACCTAGTTCAGTGCTAAATAGCTTGATGAGTCAAATTGATGCATAAATGGTGTCAACGACCTGTCTTAAAGGAGCAATAAATCACCTTACAAAAGAATTATATTTCTGGAACATTCACTAGTTAGCTGATTTTTTGAGTCTGCATTTCGAAACTAATCGCATTATGAATGATGAAGGGTGCAATATAGAGTTTAAGTTTCGATCAGGTCTCTTCCAACCATTAATTACCCCACTGTTTTCACCTCCTTCTTCCCTTATTCCATTAAAGTCCAACCATCATTTTTACAGTCAACTCAACCTTAAAGGTTTCCAAATTGGAAATATAAGGAGATTGAGTATTTATTAAATTAAAATCATGAGTTGACAAGCAACTACGTCCCTGGAATTTGATTCACCTATTTTTACAGTCATCTGTTGCAGCTCAGCGAATTTCCTGGGGGTGAGTGGTTTCTAGGTTTGATTCCCTTTTTATTACTACACTGAGATTTAGATAGCACCCAGATTTATATGTATTACTACACTGAGACTTAGATAGTGCGACGATTTTGTTATTTACTACACAAATTTTGTATTTCCATCCGATTTCTAATTATTGATACGCGTGGATCTTAATGTATCTAAGTTTTCAACTATAACTACAGAGAGAATTATTTACTATCTTTAACTGTAGCATGACTTCAACACAGCAATATGTTATTCTCTACAATCGTATTATTGTTATTATTGTCTAAAAATTTAATCATTATTATTAATCTTTATTAGTAGTTATCATTAATTGTTACAAATCATTATTATTGTTTTAATGTCTGCACAATTGATTTAAGAATTTTATGATCTCTGAAAAATTTTATTTGAGTTATTATTGTTTAATTGTCTACAAAATTGATTGAGAGCCTTAGGAATTCTACAAAGGTATACTTCAACTAATGTTGTTTTATTTGTCCACAAGATTGATTCTACGAATTTTTTTTCTATAGAATCATTTCCAAGAATCTAGATGTTTATAGTTATGTGATACAATGGGAGCATCTAACATAAACATTGTGGTTTATCAAGACATACACTTTGTTAGGTTTAGTACTAGGCATAAAATGGATCTTCAAGTAGAGATTCAATAAAGTAGGGTTTCAATAAATAGTTCTTGGAATTTTCCAAGATTTTATAATATTTCATAATGAAACTACATTATCTTAGATGTTCTTCAATTCCATATTACATTACTATCAATGATCATGTTATTTAGTATTTAGGACCACTGACAGTTTAAGTTGGTACCGAGATGCAATGGTCGTCATTAAAGGGTTATATGTTGATTGCGTTTGGGATTCTTGTGCACTCCTCACACCGGAAACATGAATCCTTAAGTTGGGATCATTGCTCGCATTGGTCGATAGTGCATATGAAACCTGTCTTAGGGTCATGCACCTTCTGATGTGGAGGTTTTTGTTTTTATTTTGAGGTTGTACCTGATTGTAATGCTTAATAGCGGTCTCTTGTTCGTCGGGATGGTTCTAGTTACTTATCATGGAAGTTGTTGTGTTGGACTGATTGATGTTTCTTATGTGTCCTGGAGGTCCTAACCCTACATGGTAGGACGAGTGAGTAGTCATTTTTATTTGTATTTTTTATTTTCGTATGTTACATCCAACAACATAATGTGCTAGTGTGCTACGGAAGAGCATGCGCAAGGGATGTAAGCTTTATGCGATCCTTGCGTTAAATGAGAAGGGAGTAGCAGAAGGTCTAGAACACCTTCCRGTGGTGAGAGATTTTGTGAACATGTTCCCTGAGGAGTTACCCGGGATGTCGTCAGAGACGGAGTTGGAATTTACCATCGACCTAAAACCRGGAACTGAACCAATAGCAAGAACTCCTTATTGGATGTCGACCACGGAGTTACAGGAGTTGAAAATTCAACTGAAGGAGTTGTTGGACCTAGGACTTATACGCCCAAGTGTGTCACCATGGGGTGCACCTATTATCTTCAGACGRAAGAAGGATGGGTCGTGGAGACTCTACATTGACTATCGTCAATTGAMCAAGGTAATGATCAAGAATCAATATCTATTTCCTAGGATTGATGATTTGTTTGATCATATCAAGGGTGCAATGGTGTTTTCAAAGATCAACTTGATATTAGGGTATCACCAGTTACAAATCAAAGAATAATACATCCCTAAGACTGCCTTTAAGATGATGTATGGACATTACAAGTTTATTGTTTTACCGTTTGGACTGACAAATGCCCCAGGAGTATTTATGAATTTGATGAATGGGGTGTTCCACAAATTCTTAGACAAGTTCATCCAAGTATTCATTGACCATATTTTGATTTAATCTTGAATTATGGAGGAGCATGACGAGCACTTGCGCATGGTACTACAGTGTCTATGAGAGAACAAATTGTATGGGAAATTGTCTAAATGCTCATTTTATCAATCAAAGATTCACTACTTAGGGAATGTCATCTTCAGTGAAGGTATCATTGTGGATCTTGCAAAGGTCAAGGCTATTATGGAATGGCCTATGCCGTCGAATGTTCCCAAAGTGTGTAGCTTCAAGATTTTAGCAGGGTACTATCGATGGTTCATCGAGGTTTTTTCGAAGATAGCAAATCCAATTACGGAATTTTAGAAGAAGAACAAGAAGTTTGTTTGGACCAAGAAATGCACAAAGGCATTTCTGAGGCTCAAGGAGCTATTGATGAAAAAACCAATACTGAAGGTCCCTAACATGGACACGAACTTCTTGGTATGCACTGATGCATCCAAGGAAGGCTTAGGCAGAGTCTTGATGCTATACAGTCGAGTGATCACTTACATCTCAAGAAAGTTGAGAAGGCATAAGGATACTATGAAACGCACGATTTGGAGTTGTTAGCCATTGTTTATGCCTTGAGAGTTTGGAGACACTACCTTATTAGATGAAAATTTGAACTAAAAATGGACCATTGTGGAATAAAACACATATTTACGCAAAGCAACTTGAACGTGCGACAACAACGTTGGTCGAAATTGCTTAGCGAGTAAGATTTTGAGATTACTTACATAAAGGGAATAGTGAACAGAGTGGCTTATGCGTTGAGTCAGAGACCATGAATATTTTTAGTGATACCTCTTCAGACGAATCTATGTGAAAATATTCTAACTTTACAACACGACGACGACTAGTACAAAGAGGTCAAGGATTTTATCAGACAAAACACAATGATGGTACTAAGATTTGAAGGATTTACGTTGGACGACAATGGATTATTGAGATTTAAAAATTGAATTTATGTACCACCTAATGATGAGCTGAGAAGTTTGAACATGATTCTCATAGAGTAGTGTATATGGCTCATCCTAGAGTCAAGAAGATGAGGGAAGATATTAAACCCTTATTCTTTTGGAAAGGAATGAAGGTAGACATAGTGAACTACATGGAAAGATGTCTAGAATGTCAGTAGGTGAAGGTTGAACATAGACATCTGATAGGGTTACTACAACCACCCATTATTCCATAATCAAAATGGGAGGTCATTTCGATGGATTTCATTGTTGGATTTCCACTGACAGAAAGGAGACACGACTCGATTTTTGTAGTAGTCGACACTCTGGTGAAGAGTGCACATTTTATTCTTATGCATATGACGTATCAAACACCGGACATAGATATAGTTTTCATCAGTGAGATTGTGTGGAAGTATGGCATGCCTAAGAGGATTATATCCAATAGAGGATCGGTGTTTACAGGATGATTTTGGACTAGTTTCCAAGAGGCCTTGGGAACCCAACTTAACTTTAGTACTGCATATCACTCAGAGACAGATGGGTAGACCAAAAGAACAAAACAAATCTTGGAATATATGTTGTGTATGTACATTATGGACCAAAAAAATCATTGGTAACAGTTATTTCCACTGGTAGAGTTTTCATATAATAACAATTATCAAAGCACCATTAAGACGATGCGCTTCGAGTTTCTTTATGGGCAACCATGTCGGACACCTTTGATTTGGGATCAGCTTGAGGATAGGGTCCTAGTGGGACCAAAAATGATCCAATAAATGGAATATCAAATGAAATCAATAAGATAAAGGATCAAGGAAGCACATGATCGACAACAGATTTATGCCAATGCGCATCATGTCGATCGTAGTTATGAAGTTGGCGATTGAGTCTTCTTGTGGATGAAACCACATAAGAGATCGATAAAGTTTGGAAAGGGTGTTAAACTCTCTCCTAGGTTTTTGGGACCTTTAAAGATTGTGGAAAGGAAAGGGCCCGTGGCCTATCGACTAGCCTTACCTGATTCTTTGAGGTGTGTGCACGATGTTTTTCACGTATCTGTTTTGAGAAATTATGTTAGTGATCCTACACATTTTATTGACACGAGTTCCTTGCAATTATAATATGAGGGTGCTCTCACGATGGATCCAATCTACATCCTGGACCAGCGCATTCGAAAACTACGGTGTCAAACAATAGATCAAGTCAAGTTCCAGTGGGAAAACTATAGTCCACACTCGGTGACCTGGGAGGACGCATATGATATGCGTCAACAATTTCCATTTTTTGTTTGATAGATAGACTTATGATACTGTGATGCACTTTATTTCAACACTTATTTACTATGAAACTTTAGGACGAAGTTTAAAACAAGAGGGGGTGTATGTAACATCCCGCTCTTGTGTACATTGAGCAGACTTATTCTTTGAGGACACTTATGTGCAAGCGATCCAGTTATTTATATGATTGGTTGTTGTGATTATGATTATGAGATATTGTAGATTTGATGATATGTTATTTTGTTGTATTTACATAGACAAGTGCTATTGAATGGGTTCTCTTGAGTGTGCAGGACTCTGGATGTTGAGGATGTCGAGGCATCGATGAAACCCCTCAGACTCTGGGTCGAGTCCTAGAGTGGATTGATAGGGTTTGAAACTTGTTGATGTGACATATGTACATATGATTAGATATTATGATGTTTACTGCTATTTCTGACATGATTCATTGATGGATGCAGGATGACGATAACTTGTTGAAAAGACTCACATTTGGAGTAAAGGGGTCACACACGAAAACCAGATACATTGAGGGAGATGTGTGGAAGCAACCTTTCCACAACCTACTAGCACTCTCGTCGTGGCTCAAACTATAGGTTAATGACTACCTAGTTTGAGAAGACCCGTGATGCCATGAGGGCAGACTGTGGTAGTTTCTCACAATGATTCTAAGGGGCACGCAATAAGGTAGGATCCTTATTCCTTAGAGGCCCTTAGTCTCCAACAAGATCACCTAATGGAGTATTGACTCCAGGGGTTTGACATCTACCAAGTTTAATCAAGAGGCGAGTGGAACCCTTGGAGCACGTAGTGTGTCTTGAAAGGCATGTCGCGTGGATAAAATGAAAAAGAGGCGAGTGGCACCCTTGGATCACGTAGTGCATCCTGAAGGGTACGTCGCAATTTAAACTATGGTAAGTTAATAAACCTAATGCCTAGAAAATTATGCCTCCTTAGGACCTAGTTGGCCTTAAAATGAATGGCGTGATAAGTAAAGTTTAATAAGAATGTTTCCCTTAAAAACTGTCACCAAGCCTAGTGAATTGAAAACCTAGGTCTAAGTAGAACCTTTGAACAAAAAAAAACTATTTAGACATGTAACAAGAAGGGGGGGTAAAGAAAATTCAAGAATTAATAATTAAAGTGGAAATTTTAATAAATATTTAATCAATAAAAGGGGTTTTGGGTTGTTTTTGTCTAAACTTGCAAATTCTGAACTTAGCTATAAAAAGGGGAAACTTTAAGAAAAAGAGAAACTTAAAGAAAAAGGGGAAACTTAAAAGAAAAATGGGAATGTCTAATTTAGTAAGGAATCTAGCCTTTGAAACTTTCTATTTTTAAACTCAACTACGAATTAAGTAAGGCGTAATTCATTTAAGATTTGTAAGGGAATTTTGGGACACCGAGGAGCGTTTTTAGTAATTCTTTTAGGTGGGTGAGAGAAATATGAATATTTAATTAATTAATAAAATTGATTTTATGGTGCAACTAGGGGATTAGGTGACATGTGTATGGGGGAGTTTTTTCCTAATTAAATAAATGAAAAAGGAATCTAATGAGGTTTTGGGAAACTAATTAATAAGAAACTCTATAAAAGAGATGACGGAGGAGGAGTATGGATCACATCTAGCTTGCGTAACGTTACACTGCTGAAATTTCATCTTGACTTAACTTTCTCTTGCAGGAGTTGGGATACCCCCCTCAGGTATCGAGTGGTATCTCAACCTTGCGAGGCGATTTGGGTGCTATCATTCTTTGGTATCGTGTGCGTGGCCCCTTTGTCGCTCAGGGGGGCTCAGGGGGAAGAAGATTACCCCTAGTGTTGGTTGGGAGGTACCAGTGAGATCTCAACGGTCGGTAAGAGGGATCTGGACTGAGTGACCATGTGGGAGGACATATTCACCTCATCATCGTCAATAAAGGTATGCCTATTAAATTTTTTACTTTCAATAAAATTTAAATTACACTTGTTTATTTTACTGTACTCGGATGACGATTTCATTGCCATGAGATTTCCTTGCACATGTATTTCTAAGGTATTTGTAATCCCCTTGTCACTTGATTCATCCTATAAGACTTTCTATCTAGAGTATATTTTATTTATGAGTTACTGTCTAATTGTGCATGGCCAGAATGAGCCCTGGAGTCAAAACCTTGCCTGCACTTTTGTATCTCCTGTTGCATTTTCTTTATTCCTTGATTGCGTTTTTTGTTATTTTTGTTCTCCATGGAGAAGTTTTGGAAGCATATTGTGTTTTTATATTTTGATTCCTTTATCCTTTAAGTTATTACTCTTTACCTGAGAAGTCGGCCAGGACCCAAATCGTCTTTCTTTAACTACAGTGTTAAAGATTTAGATTCAAATGCTCTCTTTCATGTGCATTGATAATAACTGTAGGATCATTTCTCTTCTCAGCATGGAATTCTCTTCTGGTAATTTATTCCCTCCTTAGCCTCTGTGATTATTGTGATTCATTCTCTACAACTCATGCTTCTGCACAATGATTTTGAGGATGTCTCTTCTATTCACCGAACGTTTATCTGCTCTGCATTTCATTACTGTATTTTTCTTTACTGCATGATGACATCGTTGTTAATTACTGTGTTTTTATTTACTGCTTGAGGACTACATTTTTATTACCGTGTTTCCTTATTTACAATGTTTTCTCCTAGTCTGTATATTTTTTTCTTACTTGCCAATGAAAATCATGTTTCTTACTAGATTTCTGTGATTTCTAATTGTTTTTTGTTTCTGCGATTTCCCTTTTTTTTATCTTTTTAACAAAAAAAAAATCCTATTCATGGGACGGTGCTCCATTACATTTAATGAAATAACAAATCAAAGGATATGGACAATAATTACACAAACGTATTGATTTGTTGGAAATTTGTGTCTAGTTAACTCTGACAGTAAGTTAATTTTGAATTTTAGCATGAGCATTTGTACATCTAAGATTGGTTTTCCTTAATTGTCAAAACCTGAATTTTTCTCCAACTCATGTTGTGAACTCATGGCAACTGAAAAGATATATCTTTGGAATCTATGTATATTCCACCCACTTCAGTGCTAAATAGCTTGATGAGTCAAATTGACACATAAATGGTCTCAACGACCTATCTTAAAGGAACAAGAAATCACCTTACAAAAGAATTATATTTCTAGAACATTCATTGGTTAGCTGATTTTCTGAGTTTGCATTTCAAAACTAATCGACTTATGAATGTTGAAGGGTGAAATGTAGAGTTTAAGTTTCAATCAGGTTTTCGCGAACCACTAATTACCCTACTATTGTCACCTCCTTTTGCCCTTATTGAATTAAATTCCAACCATCGTTTTTATAGTCAACTCAACCTTAAAGGTTTCCAAATTGGAAACATAAGGAGACCGATTATTTATTAAATTAAAATCCTTAGTTGGCAAGCGGTTGTATTCCTCAAAATTGTTTCACCTATTTTCACAGTCATCCATTACAACGCAATGACTGTCTCGGGAGTGATTGGTTTCTAGGTTTGATTCCTTTTTTATTACTACACTGATATTTAGATAGCACAGGGATTTATATTTATTACTACACTGAGACTTAGATAGTGCAACGATTTTATTATTTACTACGCAGATTTTGTATTGCTGTCTAATTTCTAATTATTAATACGCACGAATCTTAATGCATCTAAGTTTTCAACTAAAACTACACAGAGAATTATTTACTATCCTTAACCATAGCGCCACTTCAACACAACGAAATGATATTCTCTACAATCGTATTATTGTTGTTATTGTCTAAACATTTAATCGTTATTAATCGTTATCATTAATCGTTACAAATCCTTATTATTGTTTTATTGTCCACACAATTGATTTAAGAATTTTAGGATCTTTGCAAAAGTTTATTTGAGTTATTATTGTTTAACTGTCTACAAAATTGATTGAGAACCTTAGGAATTATTCAAAGGTATACTTCAGTTAATATTGTTTTATTTGTCCACAAGATTGATTCTAGGAAAAAAAATTCGGTAGAATCATTTCAAGGAATCTAGATGTTTATAGTTATGTGATACAATGGGAGCATCTAACATAAACATTTTGGTTTATCAATACATACACTTTGTTAGGTTTAGTACTAGGAATAAAATGGATCTTCAAGTGGTTATTCAATAAAGTAGGGTTTCCACCCGGATGGGGTGACAGAGCCAGACACCTAGTGCATAGAGGGGGACAGGGGAGGCTAGAGGTGCACGGAGCCATGTGCTCGGCTCGTGCCCACTGCAACCATCACCCCCATGCATTAAATCGAATTAAACATCGATGGGAGGGGCATTAAACCGAGCTCCCTCGACCACCTTAATGCAGAATGCAATGCCGCATTTCATTTGTGTTTCTTCCTGGCAGTCTGAGTTTGGTTATCCTTGTTTGTTCATGGTGCTTCGGCCCCTTAGTCCGCTCCCTGCCCTCACCCTCAGCTCTGCAGACCTCCCACATCCGTCAGGCCTCACCATGTCGCGACAGAGACTGTGACCCCGCAGGGGCTCTCCCTGGCACCCTCAGAGACCCTACACATCTTCTTCGCCCTCTGGTTCATCTCTCACCTCAGCTACGTCGCTCCAACCCCCTGCTCCCCCCACCTTTGACTGTCTGGCCATCATTGATACCACCCTGCACTCTTCATGGCGATATCCTTCTTGGCTTGGACCATCCTCTCCTCCTCTTGCGTCGGAGGTGGTCTCAGTGAAATCGCCTTTTCGAAGGACTCGCCATGGTCGACCCAGCAACAAAATGAGAACGCAATCCCCCAACCTGTCGCACGAAAGCCTCACCGCTTTGCATGATTTGGTCTTTGAACTCCGGGAAGGAGTGGACGACCTTCAGTTCTGGGTTCAGTAGAAGGAGGGGCGATTGTCCGTCCTTCTTCATCTTCTTTCAACCCACCACGAAGCCTCCCCTCACGAATCCAGCGACGCACCTCTCACTGCAAGTGACCACGCGAGCAGCGACCAGCAGGAAGCTGACGAGGGGAACCAGCTGTATGGCTGGAAGGAATTCGAGCCAGCTCTCATGGACACCTTCGAGCAGGAGCAGACACTGGAGAGAAAAGAAGAAATTGACGAGGGCGCGGTTCAGTTGGAAGTCAAGGAGATGATAGGAACCAGCTCGCAGATGGCCACTCCGATGGCAGGTGCCAAGATGGCTGCTTACGAGGGCAAGTGCACTGAAGCCACGGACATGCAGTGGGCGACCAGCAGGACACCTGTCATCGAGGAGCCCTGGCTGGGCCTTTTTCCAGCGTATGTGCCATATTACACACCACTTGTATGACCCAGCTAGGGGGATGTTTCCTATTTTTACTTTTACTCTAGTGACTTTCATGGTAGAAAAATGGTCTGTTTACACTAGGACTGATAGAAGCTCTAACACTTGAATTGCCCGGTTGGCTGAACTGGTTTCTCCTCCTGGAGCAGTTCAGTAATTACAACCAGTTGGCTTCAGTTTTTGTACTCTTGTTTTGGTTCCTAGAAGGTTTTTTATATATAAAATACTTACTTACAAAAAAAAATAAAAAAATAAAGTAGGGTTTCAATAAATAGTTCTTGGAGTTTTCTAAGATTTTATAATATTTCATAATGAAACTACATTATCTTAGATGTTATTCAAATCCATATTACATTACTATCAATGACCATGTTATTTAGTATTTAGGACCATTGATAGTTTAAGTTGGTACCCATACGCAATGATCATTGTTAAAAGGTTAGATGTCGATTGTGTTAGGGATTCTTGTGCGCTCATCACACCGACAACATGAATCCTTGAGTTGGGATCATTACGTGTGTTGATCGATAGCGCATATGAAACCTATCTTAGGGTCATGCGCCTTCTGATGTGGAGGTTGTTGTTTTGATTTTGAGGTTGTACCTGATTGTAACATTTAATAGCCATGTCTCATTCACCGAGAGGGTTATAGCTACTTATCATGGAATTTGTTGTGTTGGATTGATTGATGTTGATTATGTGTCTTGGAGGTCCTATTCCTGTAGGGTAGGACGGGCGGGTCGTTATTTTTATTTTTATTTTTTATTTTGTATGTTATATACAATGACATAACATGCTAGTGTGTTGGGTCGTTAATTTATCTATTTCTTGAATTGCGTGCGTTGTGTTCGTCCTCAAGTTGCATTGATCGACAATTGTCATTGTTACCTTCCTGCTTATAAAAATAAAAATAAAAAAATAACTTGTTTTATGTCATATGTTGTCGTAACAACGAAGGACTTTACATCTTATCTATGTGTTGAACAAGATATTGTAATGTTAAATATCATGTCAAATGATATAGTATTTTATATTGGTTAATACAAAGATGTTTATATATTCATTGATCAACATATGGAAATGTTATGATATTGAATTAAGTATTATTCAGAGGAAGATCACCTTAACAAAGGTTAAAATCCACCAAAATCATTATATATATATATATATATATATATATATATATATATATAATTAATTAATTAATATTAATTGATCAATATATAAGTAATTTACAATTACATTACTTAATTTATACAGTCTAAGTTGGCCTAATGGTTAAGAACGTGTGTTTCCTCCTAAGAGGTCACAAGTTCAAATCCAGAGGGGGGTGGGGTATGTATACCTCCATAGACTTTACTAGTAAAATCGTTGAGCAGAGGAGGTCTCATACACCAATTTAGTGTATGACTTGGTCGTGACCTTAAAAATAGATTATTATTATTATTATTATTAATTTATAATATTGATTAATTAAAATGATTAAAAAATTATGTGAATTTTAGTAAGTAGTAGTATATAATTTTATTTATTATTGTTATTATTAAAAAACTAAAAAAACTATAATTTGTATTAAAATATTGATATCATTATAATGAACAAAATAATAATGCACACCATAAAGAATTTATTTGAGGTTTGGTTTTATAGACGTTTCATATCAAAAAAATTCTACATATAAGTCAACATGATTTAATAGTCTTAGAAATATGGGTAAGGAACCAACTAATATATATCCTAAGAAATTGATTTAAAAGAGAAACTATCTCTCTAAACATTTAAAATCTCCAGTTTAATAAAAGAGATACTCACTTAGATCTTCCTTCTTGATGTCTCCTTGTATCTAGTATACCAATGCAAAATTGTCGATTTCCAAGTCTTTAGGTGTTTTTTGAATAGTTTCCTAATCCTTCAACACAACTGGAATAGACCCAATTGAGACCTTTGGATGAAAATACAAAGAGTAGGAGCTCCTATTAATTCCCAAGACCAATTGATACAACATGTTGTATTTTCCTTTTAGATTTTCAATTCGGCTACTTTGATGGGATACAAACTCTAGCATTCCTTCATTTGTGACATTTTGAACCTCTATGTGATTGGCCAATCTATTGCTAACATGTGGAATGGGAACCTGCATATTTTCTAGGAGGCAATTTCTTCTCTTTTGGGCATGATGGAGATCATATTCACATAAGAGGCATTGTGCACAATGATTGTGTCCTACCATCCTCAACCAATGCCAAAAAAGTTTGTTCTAAGAGACAAATATCAGATCCCAAGCCTTTAGTAGTTCTTGACACCTTGGGACCAAAGAAAAATAAAATGTGATGGAACCCTTCTCAACCCAACAAAATTTTGGAGAGTTCCAAAGAACTCCAAACAATGCTAAACTTAGAGTGATCCCAAAGGAGTCGAGCCAAGATTTCTATAATAATCCCACCTTCTCTACATCCATGCTTAAAATATGAATTAAGAGTTATCACTTTGAACTTGTGTAAGGAATGTGGATGTACTATAGATTTGGGAGGCTTATATGCCCATCCCCTCAAATTTAAATATCATCTCTAATTATCTCTACTACCCTTAACCATAGAAGAGCTATGTTGAACCATCAACCAAGGATTAAAAATAAAAAATTGAGACATGTTAATGATCCGCACATTTATTCTTAGATCTTTTGCATTCATAAAAAGTATTTCATTTTATAGGTGATCTACTTGTCTATTAATATCCCTTAAGACATGAAAACATTCAACATCATTGAAACTTCTTTAGACTCCAAAAATTCTAAAGAGGAACCTCACAATGTTAGAGTCTTTAGATTTCAACTTATTTCTCAAATACCTAGTTATAATCAATGACCGCCTATTACAATAAGCCTCTTGACCCCTCTCAAGATTAAAATCATTAATCCACAAAGAAGCATCAATTCCTATACTTGATTATACTTGATTATTGGATGTCTTTCTTATCTCCTAAGGAAAATATATTTGATGATTTCCATTGGATAAAAAACAGTCTCCCTCACACCTGCCACCTCTATAACACTATATAATTTGATTTTGCATCAAAGTGTGGTCTAATAATCCACATATAAATATTTAAAATAATTTGTGAATCAACATGTTTTTTTCTAGAAAACACCAATGGATATGATTTACTATACTAAATCATGTGTTGTATCAATTTTGTTTTCGATTTGGATATTATAAAAAACTAGGTGGCAATTAAAATTAAGAATATTACCATGTTGTTATAGATGAACTTCTAACATTTGAGTTATGAAGGCCATCTTCATAATGGGGTGGTGGGTTACTTTATAAAAAATGTTAAAAAAAAACATGTTCTTGGACTTATAAAAATTTCCCCTATTTTAAAATTTACCACATATTTTCTTATTTCTCTAATTTTCTGGTGAGAATTTGATTTATAATTATTCATATTTTCTTTTAAAAATTTAAACTTTTGTCAAAAAAAAATGTCAATAATTTAAAATTGAATCTTCATATAATTTTAAAATCTTTTATTCTCAATTATATATCAAATATATTTTAATTTAATTTGCAATTATTATAATCCATTATTATAAATTATTATAAAAAATTAACATTTTTTCACAAAATAATATCGATAATTTAAAAATAAATCCTCATGTAATTTTAAGTCCTCTATTCCCAGTTATATACCAAATAAATATTGAAAAAACTAAAGGCCCCTTGTATGATATCACATAATATTTTTCATGCTTACTATTTTTTTACTAAATGATTAACATTTTGATTTTTTTACAAAATTATTGATATATCTATATAGAAAATTTACATTTTTAATTAAATTGTAAAACGCAATACTCACATTATTATGATATTATTAATTTATGAAAATATAAAATTTATATATTATAATATAAAATATTAATAATAAATACAAATTTATATATTCAAAAGGTTATTACAATCAATTCTGGCTAACATTATTGGACATTTGGACATTTGATTAGATTTTTTTTACAAATACCTAATTTAAATTCTCAAAAAAAACAAACTAATATACATTTAATGGATATATTAAGAATGTTATCCATTAATATAGATAATCCTCTTATATTTTCTTACAAAATTTTTATAAAAAAAATACAAAACTCTCTATATATATATAATTAATAAAAAATAATTATATTAATTTATCAAAAATCACTAAATATCAATTTGTTCTGAATCATGTCTTTCGCATGTGGTTAGATTTTTAAATTAAAATAATATGTTTTCATAAGGTACATTATTAAATTAATGTAACAATTTATTTTCTTTACACCATTTCTTTTTGGACGCATCTTAGCCTATAGGTTTCTTTTATGAACTAAATGAAATGAAATTAAACAATCAATTTATATTTTTATATATTTTTTCCCTGCAGGATATGTGTTTCCCATCATATCTTTCACATATGGTTAAATTTTTTAATTGAAATAATATATTTTCATGAGGTAAATTATTAAATTAATGGAGCATATTGTTTTTTCAACCATTTCTTCTTGGACCCGTCAAGTATTTAGCATATTTCCTATGAACTTCGTGAAATTAGATAATCAATTTACATTTTATTTTTTACCTTTTCCCATGTAGAATATTTTTATGAAGACATTATAGACAAATATTGAAGGGATCTATACTAGCTCAACCAATTAATGTCAACAAAAACATCTTAAAACCAAATAAGGTCACCAAAAACTTTTTCAATATTGTTAAATTTTTTTTCCAAAATAAATAAAGGACATAAAAAACGTATGGATGAGGCTTCAATATGGATGAGTCCCACTAGGTTATTAATTACTATGAGGCTTCATTATGGATGAGTCTCACTAGGTTATCAATTGCTACACTAGGTTATTAATTATTATGAGGTTTCATTATGGATGAGTCTCACTAGGTTATCAATTGCTATTATAGTTGGTGATTAAGTTGTGTTTATTTAGATATTCCAAGGTATATGAGAAATGCCACAAATTTTCTATTTGAAAAAGTATTTGGAATTATGATAAATCTATGCTACTTTAATGAGAAATTTTTTAAATTTTTTTTTGAAAAAATTGTTCACAAATTTATGTTAATTTAAGTTTATTCCTAAAAAAAAATGATTTTTTAAATAATTAATGCATTTCAACTTAGTAATTATTTAATCTAAAGGGTGATAAATGTTGAGGGTATCGTCTTCACTTTTGAGGAAAAATACGAAACAAGTTTTAGTGAGAATTGAGTGAAAACAACCTAAGGCATTAGCTCTCTTCCAAGGTCTTAGGACTCTCAATGCTCAAAGGATTTAGAGCCTTTTGGTAATAAGAGACTCAATAATTGTTATCAAACATATGTTCCACTCCTCAATTTTGAAGGATTACAACATAGCAAGGTTTATCCTCAGAATTGAAAAGGAAAAAAATAGGCTTAAGTCATTTGATTTCTTCCACATGCTAAGGGATAAAAAAAAACAAGAAAACCACATGGCTAATGAAGTAACTCATTCAAATGTAGGAATATCAAGTATAAAATGGGGGTCAATGTCCTTATCCCATATCCCCTAGCTTAATTAATGATAACCATAGTCCAAGGTTACAATGAAGACCACAAGTCAAAATAAGTGGTGCAACACATTCAAAGTGAAGACATGGGCATTAACACCACTAAGCTCTTAAGTAACTTACCACAATTCCTTCTCGAAGGTGGTTTATATTCTTAAATGGAGAGGAATGAATTCAAAAGTTAGAGGTGGGATAATTTTATCTCTCATCCCAGTCTATCTATCCCTAGTCTATGTTGGGCTTAAGGAAGACCATGTATTATGTGGTTCATATCTTTTTATTGATGTGGACATTTGCAGATTATGCTAAACTGGGATATACTTTTCCAGGATGTTGGAATCTTCGTATTGTTGATTTGGATATAGACATGTAAAAGATTTCTTCAAGTTTGGATAGGTGCCATATTATGCAACTTCCCCAACAAATATTTGATGAACACTATTATGGTGGAGCATAGAGAGCTTGATCATTGCTTTTCTAAGGAGGAATTATAGTATTTTGGTTGATAATTTTGTAACTATCTCTCATTTGAGTAATAGATTATTCAATAAATTTGGAAAATAATGAAGAAATAACCTATCAATCTCTAAAATAACTGGAAATGAAACATGTAAACCAAGAACTCTTGAAGTAACCAACAAAATTTATGCAAAAATCCTATAATAAACATGTTTTCCTCTAATTTTAAGTCATTTATATTTTGCAAAATAACTTTATTTTTGACTAGTTTATTAGGATATATACCAATAAGTATTTATTTATATTATACCATTTTCACGTTTAAAACAATTCAATATTTAGGAAATAATTCTATGTTTTTAACATTTTCTAAAAGATTAACTTCCCCCCAATTTTATTTATTTATATTATGATGTTGACGGATGTCCACTTTTTGAAAAATCAAAATTACAACATACTACATTTTCAACCATCTAATTGTTAACAAAAGACATGTTATGATGTTAACGTCCATATTCCTTTTTAAGGCATATATCAAATCCTAAAGCAAAAGAATTATGATTCATGCCCCATATTTGGCAAAGTAATTATGACTCATGTTCCATGGTCCATATTTGCACAATGTAAGAGGAGGGCAACATTAAATTAATAATGTCCCATATGGGTCATTGAAAACATGCCATGATTCATGGTTCATCTTTTGGTGGCAAATACTGTAAAGGTATACATTATATTAAGGGGAGTCATAGTAACGATGGAACAATGTAATGAGGATTTGGGGCTATGTGTAAGATTGGGATGGTCGCTTTTTGGGCCCATGTGTAAGATTGGGATGGTCTCTTTTTGGGCCCATGTGTAAGATTGGGATGGTGGATTTTAGAAGACCATATTGATGGTGGGATGGTGGCTCTGTAGAAGACTATATTGATGGATAATGTGTATATAAATATGCGAAATAAAATTATATAGTATATCATAAGTATTATTTTATTAAAAAAGGTTAATAGTTTATTTTTTTCATGGCTAAATTGAAAATTTATTTTATGATAAAATTTAATTAAAAAATGTTAATATTTTAAATTTGTTTTTCATATCTAAATTAATTGAAAAAATATTTTATGATAATTTTTAACTATAAAGGGGTTAATTAAATTGTTTGTATTATTTTAATAATATTTTTTAAAATCATTTTTATAAATAAAAGTATATTGAAAATATACATAAAATCATTTTTATAAATAAAAGTATATTGAAAATATACATAAAAGAGATTTTTTTTTTTAAATATTTAGATATAACACAATTCAACAATCAATCATAATAAGATTCAACAACCCATCATAATAATAATCACTCATTTATTAAAATTTGGTTAAACAGAATAACTAAAACTTCATAATAAACATTTTTTTTTTCAAATCAATTAAGCTACTCCATTACATTATCATTTCCATTATCATCATTACCCACCACTCTTCAACACATTTGAATTGTTTAATAAAACCTTTCTTATCAATGAGCAATGTATTTTGGAGCTTTTGTCCATTTCCTTGAGTGATGATTCTCTTTGCTTTGTGGCTTTGTGATGTCATCAATATTTTAAAATTTGGACATTTTGGAACTTTTGTCCATTTCCTTGAGTGATGATTCTCTTTGCTTTGTGATGTCATCAATATTTTAAAATTTATACTTGATCTTTTAGGTTCTATCATATCTTATTGGTATCTTTTTATCGAAACCAACACATACATAGATTTTGTAATGTTCCTCTTAGGGAATAGGTTGTGGTTGTAATGTTTAATGTTGTTGATAATTGTGTACAGGTTGTGATTATAATATTTAATGTTGTTGACAAGTGTTTAGGTGATAGAATTTCCAAACTAGAGTGTGTACGAGAGAGAAATTTATCAAATGTGTGTAAGAGATAGAATTTTGATAAAAGTTTGTATGTATAGAATTTTGATAAGTGTGCATGTGATAGAACTGTATAATATTTAATGTTGTTGATAAATGTGCATGTAATGTTTAATATTCTTAATAAATGTGTAGCTTGAAAAAAAATATATATATATATTTTGTTTGTTGTTAAATACACTCTACCCTTCATATGTTTATTGAAGGATTAATTTTCATTATTTAAGATGTTGAAACAATGTTATGGTTCACATGTTATTGATATGTTTATTTTGAAACCATATTTATATGTGATATATATTCATAAAATGTAGAAGTCAAAGGGGTTTATATAATTCATATTTAAAATAATTTTAGAATAATTATAAAGATTAATTTTTTTTTTAACATAGAATAATTTTAAAGATTGAAATTGTTTTAACATTTACAAAATAAAATTTTATACTTCTCTTAACAAATTATTTATTTTAGTTTGGAAAATCCATCACAAAATATCAAGAAGGTCACAATTCTTTATATCAAGAAGGTCACGATTCTTTATAGGATTGGTATCATGTCAGAAATACATTTAAGCTTAAACAAGTTATAATTGTATTCCTAACTGGAACTATAAGCCTTGAAAAATGTCTACTACAATCGTTGTGTGAAAAATATAAATATAAAAGTATTGTGTTGATCCTGGGTTTAGAATCCAAAAATTGAAAGAACATTTTTCATTTAAAAAAATTTCATCCTTAGTTTCATTTACCATCTAAGTTTCAGTAGATAATTGGTGACCCGCTTTTGAAATGGAATCAACCTCATAATTGATATCTCTATAGACATGGGAGAAAGAGAATGTGTTACAAAATTGAGACCATTCTTTTCACCTCTTCAAATATGGGACTTAGAACGAAACTGCCCATTATGAATTTCTTATTCATCCAAATAATCACCACCTTTGAATCTCCAAAAACCTAAACCTACACCTTTTTCTATTGTCAACTTTAAAAGTAAATTTTAAGATAAGGTTTATGCATAATTTATTGAATTGTAACTTATGGAATCTATTTCATTGTGGAAGATGATACCTCCTACCCAAAAACCAAGTGGAATTCCTTGATTGATACCATCACAATACCCCATGACTTATCAATATGATCATGAATCAATCATCTCAAAAGCTTAACATTTGGAATGGCCTTAAAATTTTTAAATATAGTTTTTATTTGTGAAGAACACTAAAAAGGGGGAATGAATTTATCCTCAAAAATATTAGCTTTCATAGAAATCCAAATGCCACAAGACACAATTAGAGGAAGTGCCTTATATTCTTGTAACTCTTGTTTCTACTACCAAGTTTTAAATCATTTTGAAATAAACTTCCCCTACTAGCTACCCCTAATTCATGTAATAACATTCATTTTTTACCTTTCCTTGGACGTGTATGTGAAAGTTATCAACAAATGGATTATTTTTTTCACCTCCTCTTCACAAAACCTACATATGATAGGTCCTTGATGATTCTTTTTTTAGTATAAATTTCCAAGTTAAGGCTTTATTCATAATGGAAATCCACATAAAATCATTGATTTTATGGTGATCATATCTTCAACAAGAGATTTGAACACCATTATTTATCTTGTTTTTCAATATTAAACATTGATTTATACCCCATCTAGTAGATTAGTCCCCTAATGTTGGGTTCTTGGACCATATCAAATCATCCTCTACCTCTCTAATACAACTATGAATTACCATAGTATAGGAACATTATGGATGTTCTTGGTACAAATTCTAATCCACTCTTTAATATAATGAGTTTCAATGTACTTCTAAATGATGATTTGATTCCAAACATGATCCTTTGATATAAGTCTCCATAAAATCTTGGAAACTAATGCCTTTAAAAAATGGTTTATGTTTTAGGGCTACAAACCCCAAGTACCTTGGTTTAGTTGTGGTTTTTCATTTGACTAAAGGAATTCCTTATTTTAATTTTTTTCCAGTCCATGGGAACATGGATCTTTTCTTTCTCATATTTTCTAGGACTCCTTTGGGAATATAAGTTAATGATTACCATTAAACTATAATTATTTTTAGTATAAATTTCACTAGAGTTAGTATCCCTCCTCTAGAAATCCATGTAGTACACCACATGTTTATTCTCTTTTCTATTTTTTCAATAAGCTATTTCTAGTCATTAATCTCATAGTCATGCTTCTTTAATAAAAAACCTAAGTACATGAAACCTGCTTCTTTAATAAAAAAACCTAAGTACATGAAACCCACTTGAATATCAATATGTTGATAGAGAAAAAAATAAAGGAGTAACCTAATTTGACCTTCTTCCTCCCTATTAGAAGAAATAAAATAGTTATGCATGTTTATCTTCATTCTAGTTGATATGCCATATAATTCAAAATTTTACTTCACCTTATGTGGATATCTCTAAGAACCAACACAAAATATTAATAGATCATCCACAAAAATGTAATCACCTTTTAAAGTCTGGGTCCTTCTTTCTTCCATTACTTCCCCAGCTAAGGCTTTCAATTATAATAAAAAGGAATAATGGGGACAAGGGAATCCTTGACCTTAGTCCTTTTGAGAGTATGAAAAACTATATGAATCCATTAATTAGTAATGCAAATGATATAGAAGACATGAACCCCATAATACAGTTCACCATAGGATCACATTAACCAATGTGTATCGACATTAATCTCAAGTATAACTAGTTTTATTTATCATACTCTTTTGATAGGTCAAACTCAAGAACCATTGTTTATAGTTTTTTTTGTTTAATGGAGTGCAATTTTTTTGTTTAATGGAGTGCAATATTTATTGTTCCACCTCATTGGAATCATGGATTCATCTTCTATGAAGATATCAAAATTTTTCATTAGAAATGGTCTTGGAAAAATCTGTCTTAACCCTCAGAGCTATGATTTTGTATATTATCTTGTAAATGCAATTGCATAGAGAAATGGACTTGAACTCATCGAATGAAATTTGATTTCCTTTCTTAAGGATTAGAGAAAGAAATTTTATGTTGAATGCTCCAAAACCTTCCTTGTACATATTGGCTTCTCAACTAGTCTTGTTAAATATTTTTCTCTAAAATCATAAAATACCAATAAGAATTATATGATTCAACAATATGTCCCTAGAATTTTTTCCTTTTAAAAAGAGTTAAGGACCACCATTGATTGTTCCTTAATTATTTCTTGATCCATTGACATTTCACTTTATTCCTCATCAACGAATCTTGGGAAAAAGTGGTCATCTTGACAATTTATGCTATATTGACTCTATCTTCATCCTTATAAATCACCTCAAAGTGAGACACCGCTAGTTCAACTGTAACATCCCACTCTGGCACACTTACCAAACTTATTCTTTGATGACACTTGTTCGCAAGTGATCTGGATCTTTTTGATGATAAAACTTTTTCGTTCATTATGATGCGTTAAGTTATTTGACAGGATGTTTTTACTACGTTGGTGTAGACAGGTGCTGCTGACTCAGTTGCATTGAGTGTGCAGGGTTTCATACCTTGAGGATGCATAGGCATCGATGGAACTCCCTTGGAATCTGGATTGAGTCAGGGAGTGGGCTATTTTAGTTGTTTCATTACGGTGATATTGTTTTGTTTTGATGATATGCTATTGATTTTATGATATGTTGTTGACATGATCTAACATGATGGTTGATGATGCAGGCTGACGATAGCTTTCCGACCAAGACTCACATATGGAGTAAAGTGGCCACACACGAGTTCCAGAGAGTTTGAGGGAGAGGTGTGGACAATAGCCCTGCCACAGCCTACTAGCACTCCCGCCGTGGCTCGAACTGTAGGTTAACGATTACCTAGTTCGAGAGGATCCACGATGCCATGAGGGCAGACTGCGACAGTCGCTCATGATGATTCTAAGGGGCGCACAATAAGGCGGGGGCCTTATTCCTTAGAGCCCTTAGTCTCCCACAAGTTCACCTGGCGGAGTGTTGACTCCAGGGGTTATAGAGTCTACCAATCCGTCAAGTCAGCGAGTGGCACCCTTTAAGCACGTGGTGCATCCTGAAGGGCACGTCGTGCAAAGAATTGCATACTCGCATCGAGTGGCACCCTTGGAGCACATGGTGCATCCTGAAGGGCACATCGCGCAAAGAAATACAAGTCAACGAGTGGCACCCTTGGAGCATGTGGTGCATCCTGAAGGGCACGTCGCGCAACGGAAGCAAACGAGGCGAGTGGCACCCTTGGAGCACGTAGTGCGTCCTGAAGGGCACGTCGCATGGATGATGATGATGAGACAACCTGGATGACCCTAAAACCTTTACGCCTAATAAAATTCTTAAAAATGACTCCCCTAATTAAATTTTTGCCCTGTCCAAATCAAAACCTAAATTAAAACATCTCTAAGACAAATTTTGACAAGCCCTAAGAAAAGATCCTACAAAAATAACCATAGGGCGTAAGCTAAAACCCTCCTAGGTGTTAATTAAAGTCTTCTTAAAAGTAAAGGGGGTAAAGTAATGAGGGAATTAAATTAAGTGAAACCCATGGCTTGTAAATGATAAAGAAGAAATGAAATTTATTAAAGTGTGAGAGTATAAAAGCTAGGAATTTAAAAATATATTGAAAAGATTAAAAAACGCATTTATCTTTGGGTTCAAAAATAAAAATAGCAAGAGAGAATTAAATAATAGAATTAAAGAGACTAGAAATTAAGGAGTAATTTAAGGAGTAAATTAAGGAGCGCGATTTTTGGGGGAGTGAGGGAATTGAGTCTTTTAATAATTAAAGAGAAATTTTTTTGGAGAACGATAGGGATGAGCGACACTTGGACGACAGAGAATGTTTTGAGGTTAGTCATTAAAAATTAATTAATTAATAATTTAAGAAAGAAGGTGGGTTTCAAATTCTATATAAGAAGGGGAAAGGAAGGAAGAAAGGGGGGGGGGACAGTTAGCGTAACGTTACGCTGCCGATTTTTGACTTGACGGGTTGCTTGTGTGGAGTTGGGTTTATCTCAGCTGTGTTGGAGTGGTAGCTCAGCCGTGGAGGTGAGCTGAGACACTAGTCTATCTCTGGTTCTTGTGTGGCCCCTTTGCGGCTCGGGGGGCTAAGGGGGAAGTAGAGTACCCCTAGCGTTTGGCTGGGAGGTACCGGTGAGCTTTCTGCAGTCATCGAGCAGGAGCGTCAAGGAGAGAGGACACAGCACGGAGCGCGAAACGTCTCAAAAGCGGGCGAGTGGCTACGGTATGATTTTAATTCTGGCAAAAAATTGTTTATAAATGGTTAGTGTTAAAATGATTCTGATGACTTGCAGAAAAACTTGTTCCTGGAAAATTCGTCTTATAAGTGGTTGGTTTCTAAGATCACTTGATCTGGGTTTAGACCTGGCAATTTAATTCACCTCTGGCGAATCGTTTTATCTTCTGGCTTTCTATTATCTTCTGGCAACTTTTTATTGAGCGTTTTGCTACTGTGTATTGAGCGTGTATGCACTATGGTATTGGGCATTTTTTCTTCTGTTCTGTGGGCATTCTCTTCCAGACTGAATCCCATTAATTTCGTTGATTTCTATGGTCTACGCGTTACTGGAAACCGATCTAATTGCATCTGTGTGCTTCCTTACATTTCCCTTTAATCGGTGGGGTTCTGCGTTTTTTTCATTGACAATTCTAACTAGCAATATGTGTGCCAATCGAATTCTTTGCTTTCCAATTCAATTCTTGGGGTTATGCGTTTTTAATGGCCCTACAAAACTAATGCAAACTGAACGCAGTCAAATCCTTACATTTCCAATTCAGCATTGGGGTTCTGCGTTTTTCAATGTCATTACAAAACTGGTGCAATCCAAACGCATTCCCTTCTCTTTACCTCTCAATTTAGTTACGGGAAGTCTGCATTTAAATGTTATACTGTGCTGCTATAATGGTCGGCATTGATCTGCATTCACTGTTTATTGGACTGTGTTTTTAATAGAATAATGGTCTGCATTCTCTTTCGGACTGAGGCACCACACATTTGCGTTTTCATATGGGGTCTGCTTTCTCCTTCTGCATGGCTTTATTACCTTGGGTTGAGTCCGCGTTTTTCCTTCATGATTGGCTCTATTCCCATGCGTTCACCTGTCAAGATTGAATCCAGTTGTCTGAATTATGGTTTACTTCTAATTGTCGGAATGACTGTGTGTGCCCAAACTCTGACAGCCACCTATAATCTTGTTAACCGAACCCACCGCCGTTTCCTGTTGATTTGCAGAGTCCTTACCTGTTGCAACTGCCCTATACCTCAGAATTTTAAATGTTTTCTTTTGGGTATGGAACGAATAAACGAGATTCTATTCTATTGGGGGTTCACTTTAACTTCTTTCATTGTGATTTATACATGCTTTAACGGGATTGAACAATTCCATTCAAAATTATATATATAATTACTATGTTATTTATACCTCGTGATTTAAATGTGTTGGTTTTAATTATTGGCTTTTTCAAACAAAGATATTGGGTACCAGGTTCGTATTAATATTGTGTATTTACACCCGGTCATTTAATATGTCGTCGTTGTTGTCTAATCACGCTGCAGTTATGTGTCATCTTGTTATTTTTTGAAATCTTATGTCATTCATATTTAAGAGGTTATTTTATATGTTGACCTGAAGGTTGGTATTTTAGAGATGATGTGATCGTCAATATGATGATTTTGTTCATTTAAAAACATGATGTTATTCATAATTATGATGTTAGCCTTGTATAATTACTTTAGGGTAAGGGTTGTCCTTTAGTGGAAGGTTGCTAACATTTTACTGTTGAACAATGTAAATGTAATACCCTTGCCTTGGAAAAATGCTATGTAGTCTTGTTAACTCAGGAACGTAAGGGTGTCGTCATTTGTTTACCTTGATGTGGTAGTATAATGAAAAATGGAGGTTAAAGCATTATAATGACATTGTTTTATTCTATTGGAAGTAAATGGTTTTATATCCATTGCCTAGTTTTATTGTTTTAATGGTATTAATGGCTAGGGTAATAGTGATGAAGGTTGAAATAATTGTTAAAGTGATAGTAGTAAAGGTAGTATGGTGTTGATGATAGTAGTGTTAAATAGTCATGGCTTTATAAGGTAGCAATGTTAAGGTAACTATCAAAATGATGTAGTGAAATAAATGTTATGTTAGTGAATGTAAATTCCATGGAAAGTAATGATGTGAAAGGCACTGAAATGTTAGGTTAATGTTTTTGGCCAAGCCAAGGCTAAGGCCCTTAGGGTGCTTGGAATGAATAAGGGATGTAATGTCTGATGTTTAAGCTTATGGACTTGCAATAGGTAAAGGAAGAGTGTTACGGCTTACATATGACATTTAATAATTGTTTATAAATATCGAAATTATAATGTATTGTTGAATATGAAATTGTCTTGTTCTTACCCTATCAGCAATTTGCAAGGTTAGAGTAGAAAGGTATGACCGTATTTGTTATTTCAATGTTATGGAAATTAGAAATAAAATGATATGGTTATCTTATTATGATGTTAGTGTAAACTATTGATATGGACGAGACATATGTGGTGAATGTCCTGGATTTACGAACATTAAACTACTCGGAGTTAGTAAAAGAGGGCTGATGATTCCTTGAACAATGTTAAACTTGGGTGTTCGTCGTCAGAGTCCTTGTCGCGTGCCTTCCATAAGGGGCACAATCGTACTTCTTATTTATGTTGTGCTTGATAGTATTCAGCTGGTTGCTGGGTCTGTTGTGTTGGGTGGTCAGTGCTTTGGTTGCTAAATGTTTTTGTTGTGCACCTTATGCCTCTGGTCGTATATTGTTTGCAGTTACTCGTCGTGTGCCTTTAGTCTTCTTGTGATGAACATCGTGGTTGCGTCTTGTCGGTTGTCCAGGGCGTCGCACAGTTAGGTGTGTTATTACTTCTACACGCGCGCACACACTTAAAGAAAAAAAAAATTGCACATGTTACTAGAATGGTTGTCGTAACGAGGAGGTTCGTTACATCAACAATATCATTGAATTTTTTGATTTTGAAGACATTCTCTCTTTACATTTCCCATATAGTGCTCACATTTTTCTATGCTTAGTATATCTGTGGAAGTATTTTGTATTTTCATCTCCCTTGGATAGCCATAGATCCTTTCTCTTTATCCACCATAAGGCCTTGCATTTTTATAATATTTTCCTTTGGAATTATTCCAAGGCCCTTAACCTTGATTTTGAAACCTCATCCTGAAATTATTGTACATCCTATGCATATACTTTGGATATTTAATTTTGAATTTTTGTAAAGTCTTTATTATCATTCCTACACTTAGTATGTGACCAATATGATAATGCTCTCTTTACATTCTAAAGTTCAATATAAATATGTAGATTGGATGACTCCCTTAAGGAATCGTAATAGTATTACCATTCAAATTTGAAATTTTTTATAAAGTATTCATCCTATAACGAAGTAGAGTTGAATTTAGATGGCCTTGGAGGTTTACCATCCACTTTTACAATCTGGAATACAATTGGAAGATTATCGTATTTCCCACCAACCCCCACCCATGATATAATCTTATCAAGGTCATTCATAATGGATTCTAAAACAAAAAAATCTATCTAATCTTTCTTCAACTCTTACATCCCATGTGTTCATGTACTTTCATGTAAGAACTAGTTTGATAGGTTTCACATGCACCAATTTAGCCTCCTCAGAAAATGTTTTTTTATAAAGGGTTTGATTTCACTACACTCCTACAAATATATTCTCTTTTGATATTAAAATTTGTATCCCCTCCTAAAATAACTATAAGAAATCGTGTACTAGTAGTTCCTATGAATAGGCCACCTTGTCGTTTTATGGACCATATATGTTGGTAATAGAAAAATATCCCCCTAGATCCAAAGAGAATATTTATACTCATATATTATTAAAAGTTTGTATTGTTTATTAACAACATAAATATTTTATTCCAACCATTACCAATCCCACAAATCTTCCTACATAATCTAAAAATAAAAATTCTCAATCCTTCATGACATTAGACTATTGGACAACTGGTTTAGATTGATGGGCAATTGGTTTGGATAGTTTCTTGTCATTTATGTCAACACTTGGAGAGTGATATTGGATATTGATCTCAACCCTTAGAGATTGATGTGAACCCTTGGAGAAGTCTGGTAGCCCAAAGGTATGATTATGGAACCCGATTTTGTTTGAGAAATTAAGACATGAAGATCATTGTTTTTGTAGGTGAGACTGTTTGGATGGATACTACATGTCATTTAGTTTTCATTGATATGTGATACATCGCATAAATCCTCATGATTAAGGATTTATGGCTTTGTAAGTTGGAGGACCCTCAAGAATATTCTAGAAGCCCCTAGAAGGTCAACAATAAGTCAATTATTATAGAAGTTCCTAGAAATTCATCAATAATTTTTCTAGTCAAAGTGGTTATAAAAATAAATTAATTATGGATAAAGTAGTTGTAACAAGAAGGTTGACTAGTCAAAGTGGTTGCAACTAGGAGTTAAGTATGGGTAAAGTTGTTGAAGTAAGAAAATAATTAAAAATAAATTAGTTGTGACAAGAATTGGTGAGCTTAATAATTATGGGTAAAGTATTTCCAAGAGGGTAAAGTAGTTAAAAGTGGGTGAGCCCTAAAATATGGATGTTGGGTAAAACGGTTAGAAGATAACCCCTAAAGGAAGGCAATTGGAGAGTATAAATAAGAGACAAAGATACTCCTATTAGAACCTATTGAGCATATTGAATATCTATAAGTGAATGAGGTAACCAAGGATATCTGAGGATAATTTCAGAGGGAAGGTGAAGTAAAGAAGGATGAAAATCCAAGGGAGGATGAAGTATTTTAATCATATGTTCTAAGGTATATAATTTACATGTCATCTCACCATTTTTGCAATACATTTATTTCTATAATGATTCCTATAGATTCAATTTGAGGTTGTTGAGAATACATATCAAGGTACTTGTGGTAGAAATTTCATCTTCTGGGTCATTGTATTATGGGAGATACGCTCAATAGAATATAGGGTTTTTGACTAGTCCTTAAACTAGTTTTAAACATGTATTTTGGGTAAAACAGTCATAATGTACTCACAGAATATAAAAATTAAATGAGACAAAATGAATTGGATAGAATATATGCCTTATTATTTTTTTTACAAGTTCCATATCCATATATCAAATATTTTGCGCATGGCATGCTCTACAAGTTTGATATCTAGAATAAGCCAAAATTCAGCAAGGTCTGCCATTTTTTCTATAACTCTATTTTTGTGATGTTCTAAGCAGTGAAACTTGGAGGAACTGCATAAAATACATTAAATAATATTGGGTAAAATTTTCATACCTTTATTCATTACAGTTACAAATTTATGCTTGTTGAAATTTACGGTTGTTGACTAATCCAAAAACTAGTCCCGTGAGACTAAGGTAAAGTTTGATGAATATGTTATTCTCTTGTTGATGAAGTTGAGGAAGGTATATAGGTATGTAATCACATACAATAGGTATGTTACATAGTTACAGGTATGTTTATATGCATGTTTTGAATATTACATGTTGATGATGTTATGGTGTATGTCATGATCGAGACATATCATGAGTGATATGGTATATTTTTGAGACAAATTTCTTTGGTATATGGTTGAGATACATGTTGGAACATATAGTTGATGAGTTGGAACATGAATTAGGTGTATGGTATGGTGATGTTGGTATATCCTAATTAGGCATAGTTTTATTTGTTGTTGATACATGATCAGTACATGCTTCGTACATTGGTAGAGGCACTTGTTGGTAATCTCGCTGGAGACATTTTTCTAATATTGTTGGCACATGATTTATGGATGATGTGACATATATGACTTGGTATACTTTTAGAATCACATATTGATTGTGGTACATCTTGTTGATGTTTGTGAGTATTCTTGGTTGATGCACATCTTGGTGATATTGTGCATATGATTGAGAGTTATCTTGGTGATTGATATTGGTGAGTAGATATGATTTTGTTGATGAGATTGAGGTGACGGGTTATTTGTATAGGTTGATGCAGGTTGTTAGCATAGGTTGTGACATGTTTTTGGTACCGATTGTGATAGATTGTTGGTACAGGTTGGCATTTATAGAGTGACAGTGGTAGTGGTTGATTCAGTGACAGTGACAGGTTGTCTACATTTGGAATTTATATTTCAAGGTGGTGGGATGGGGAAAGGAAATCGGTTTGTAGCCTCCTTCTATTTGGAGACAAATAATTAGAGAGTTGGAGATTCCTTCAGGATGGACCTTAAGAACTAGGTGGTTGTATCCACCTTCTAGTTGGAGCCAGATAAATCAGGGGGTTGGAGCCTCAAAAATTAGGTGGTTGGAGCCTCCTTTTGGTTGGATCCAGAGAATTAGGAAGTTGGAGATTCCTTCAGTTGGAGCCTAAGAAACGAGGGGGTTGGAGCCTCCTTCTGGTTGGAGCCATAGAATTGGAAGTTGGTTCTTTCTTGAATGTAATTCTTTCACATATAATAAAAGCATTTTGTGGTTTTCTCCCGCATTAGGTTTCCACATAAAATATTAGTGTATTGTGTATTGTGTGGGTGTGTCTATTATTGTTCATTATGCATTGATGGATGTTAATTTTTATGATACAATAATATATTGACGATGAGCTGATGAACATTGTTGAATAAGTTAAAATAAGATACATTGTGTTTGAAATTATTAATAAGTGGTATAAATTGCTCATTATTGATTCACCCCCCCTCAGTAATCCAAAAATTGGTATCAAAGTGAGTTCCTTTAGGAGACAATTTAACCACTGGAAGGAGTTCATGGAATATACCGAGAATGGAGTACCATTTTTTAATGGTGAGAATGGTCTAAAGTATGAGATGTGGAGCATAAGGACACAAACCTTTTTAAAGGCACACGGATATGATATTTGTTATTCATTTGTGACATGATACAATGCTACAAATAAACAAAATCCTGAAACCAAGAAGGAATTGAAGAAGAATAACAAAATAATAATGGATTTCATCTGGGAAGGATTACCGGATCCGGTAAGAGAAAAGGTTGGAAAGTTTTCATCAGTGATGTAGGAGCATCGCAACTACCAAAGCAAGCGTGGAGCCAATGCATGTGTTTTTTTTAACACATGACATATTGCTTTGGAAACTTTTTGGAAATGATGTGCCAAACCTTCAATGAACCATTTATGAAGGAGCGCCTTTGGTATATTGTATCATACCTCGAGCCATACGCTCTTGTCTGAAGTAGATAGGAGGCATTTAATCTAGTTAATACAGGTAGATAGGATTTATTTTCTAGATTAGATAGTTTTAGATGGAAGGAGGGAAAACGGATATAGAAACCCTCATTGTATGATTGTAAGATTAGCCAACATAATTTAGAAGCAGGGAGAGCATAGGAGTATAGCAGAGAGCTGTAGAAGAACATCCATGTATAGATATGGAATTAATAGAAGGAATTGATTCAGATTCATGGTTTTATGTTTCTCTCTATGTATGTGTTGATAATATGCTCATGAATGTTTGTTTTCTGTTATGTATTTTCTTTGAGATGCTGTGCATGTGATGTCATGTCTCAAACTGAAGTCTAAAGGGAAGAGGGAATGAGTTTCAATTGTTTCTCTATCTGAGTAAGGATTTCTTGCAAGGTGTGTAGTCGAAAACATCCGCAAGGAGTGCGTTGATGGAGGCTCAAGTAGTTTAACTCTTGTTCTTATTCACTCAGGAGTGAAAGTGGGTTGCTGAAGCCATTCAAGGAGTGCGCAGGCTGAAGAGGAAGTCTCAGTCATGAATCTGAGAAGGAGGCTTTGGAGGAAAGCTGTCGCAGGCGTGCGCAGAGTCAAAGGAAACTCGAACAGTTGAAGTGTTCACAGGTTGCCGCAAGGAAGTGCGTGTAAGAGATCTCTTTTTCCTAAGATATTATGGAAGCTGGAGAAAGCTCAGGAGGAGCAAGGCCTTCGAAACTATTGAAAGGATGCACAGAAGATTTCCGTGCTAAGAAGCCCTCAAGAGGGGGGGGGGGGAAGGAATCGACGGTCAGGATTCATAGAGGAAATTCGCGAAAGACCGACAGCCGTCAGATCTAGCGAAAGTTGTGCCAGGTTTAAGTCCAAGTGTGTAGGGTTTGAAGTCTCGTGAAGTCATCAGAATATCGAGGGCATCAGAGATTCAGAAGTGGAAAGGTTCGAGACCTCTCGAGTCTCGAAACACCGANAAGAGGGGGGGGGGGGAAGGAATCGACGGTCAGGATTCATAGAGGAAATTCGCGAAAGACCGACAGCCGTCAGATCTAGCGAAAGTTGCGCCAGGTTTAAGTCCAAGTGTGTAGGGTTTGAAGTCTCGTGAAGTCATCAGAATATCGAGGGCATCAGAGATTCAGAAGTGGAAAGGTTCGAGACCTCTCGAGTCTCGAAACACCGACGAAATTGTAACTGTGGATCTCAGGTGGACACACGTCAGAGGATCTGATAGGAGTCGGGGTTCGGCATTTCAGGGTTCTTGAGGACATAAGAACTGTTGCATCAAGAATTGCGATATCGCGATTCGCGATATCCCGACGAGCCCTGAACCATCCATTGGTTGGGGACGCATGTCAGAAGATCTAAACCAGTCAGGAGTCGGAGTATCGGGGTTTTGAAGGAAGAGAACTCTTACATGTTGGAATCGCGATCCGCGAAATCCCGACGGGAGAATTGTGTGTGGGCCACGGCAGGAGCTAGTGGAGAATAGGTGGCACGTATATTGGGTTTCGGGACTTGGAGGGTCCTGTGAACAAGTGCGTTTGAAACCGCGATATCCTGATCCGTGAATTTTCGATAGAAGGGTTGTGTGGGCCACAGCAGGAGATAGTGGAGGACAGGTGGCATAGAGTTGGAGTTCGGGGAAATCAAAGTCCTGAATCCTTTGGCGTTAAGAACCACGATCCCGCAAATTCCGAAGTCCTGATTGAAGTGACGGGTTGTGGAAAAGTTAATCCACACATGCGCATCAGAAACTCGACGCATCGGGTATCGGGAGTTGGAAATTCAAAGTGTTGATATCGCGAGTAGCAAAGTTGCGATAGAGCGGAAGTTTCGATAGGAAGAAGTCAACGTTGATCGAACCCATCGGGTCTCGGGGATTTGAGGATCCAGTGTTCAACAGAGAACTTACAAAGCCATGAGTTCCGATACTCCAATAATCAAGGAAGGAGGATCACGTAGGTGGAAGAGAATCTGTGGGGTGCATATTTCTCAATAGGGAAATAGAAGAACCTTAGTGTTCTTCGGGCTGAGAAGAAGAAGATCCTGTGAGAGCAGTCGTTCTATGAGGAGTGGGGCTGCGTCAATCAGCTAAACAACTTTGGGATGAGCTACTTGATATCTATTTTTCTCCCATCACAGAGTTAAAGAATACCAAAGAATATGAAAGTATAGAACAAGAAGAAAGATGCTCATCATGTTAGACGGATTCAGAAGAGTAAGAGTATGAAAGAACAATTGATCACTGCAATTGAATATCTAAGGACTGAAAGAAAATAAAACAAGTCACTCCATGAAGAACTAATAAAGATGGAAGAATCACAAAACTCCAACACCAAAGAAGCTGAGTAGATGATCATGATGCTAAAAGGTCATCTATAATAATTCATAAGGAATGAAGAAACTCTCAAGGATGAGAATCAGTATTTGGAAGCCAAAATAAAAACACGGAAGGAAGAAGCAAAAAAGAGAGAGAATATACTGACATATCATCTCAAGGAAAGAAATAATGATTTAAATAAGCTTGAGGAAGAGTTCAGTCAAAAAGAAAGAAAACTTGAAGATGAAATAATCACATTGAAGATCCAACTTGAAGAAGCAAAGCGAATAGAAGAATTCATTAAAGGTTCAATGAAGAAGGAAGAATGCAATCCCTTGAAGAACAACATTCTAGAAGTTCAAAAGACTCAAGAAGAAGACTACAAAAGAGCATACTCCATGTTTAAGCCACAAAGAAGCCTCAATCATGATCATGATCAACCAAGGTTGGAATTTAGAAGGACTACACCACATAGAAAATCATTCACTCCCAGGCATGCAAATTTCTTTTATGGTCATTGTTTTTATTGTACTAACGTTGGACATAAGGTTGTATATTGCAGGGATTATGAAATAAATATTCAAGAAAGAAATACTTATGTGGCCACACATAACATTGAATGTTACAAATGTCATAACTATGGAAACATAGCTCATGATTTTAGAATCGTGATCGATAATTCCATAAAAAAATACATTGATATAAGATATAAGAAAGTACGAAAAAGAAAACAAGAATAATAGGTGAACAAAGACCAGGTCCCATAGATTGCAAGATTGGAAATAATATGAGATGAAGATAAATCTACAAAGAAAAAAGAATATGTCAGAAAAAGAAAGGTTTGGAGAAGAAATGAAGGAAAAGAATGACAAGTGAATAAAGAACAGGTTCAAAAGATTGTACTTTCAGGAATTATAGAGCAAGATCAATCCACAGGAAGAAAGGGAGAAGTCAAATTTCAGATAAATGATGACTCTACGGGTGAAGAGGAATTTGACTCTGCATCAGAGAGGGTATTCTTCTGATCCATATAGATTGGATAATCCCAGGTAATATGAATATGAGATAGGGGGATTTTGTGCAGTAGTTGAGACAAATCATAGCACTATCCTTTGAGCAACTTACATAGTTTGAGTAGACATACTTAGAGAAGTCAGTTAGCAGAAGTACAATATGATAGATTTATCCGTTGGAAAATTACAACATAGGTTGTTGCAGATACACATAGTTTGGTTTACATATAGAGAATACCAGTGGACACAATTTAAATTTGATGATCAGTTGCAGCAGTGAACAATTCATGATAGTATGGTGACAGATGGGTCAACATTGTGGATAGTTAAGTAGTAGAGTCATGGACAATATGGACATAGATGGATTAGCAGATTTGGATAGATATATCATAGTGGATTAGAGCATGGATTCATATATTGGTTCAGAGAGTGGTTCAAAGAATGATTAAGAGAGTGGTTCAGAGATAAAGGAATTTTATCATAATGGATGATAATGATACTAGAATATTTGAATTCTTATTCTTGAATTATTTATATATATGTCATTCAATTACAAAAGGAAACACCAATGGAAAAAAATCCAAAAGTAAGCAGGTAAAGGAATCCCTACAATTTTTCTACACGACAACTTACAAAGAAGTCAAAGGGAGAGAAAGAAAATCAGGAAGACAGGTAGAAAGATCATTTAGAAAATTTGTCATAGAGAGATATAAGAACAAAGATATGATTCCAGGAGGAGAGATGATAGAGATGACCATAGAGGAAGCATTGGAAACCATGCCATCAACATTGCATCATAGTGATACCTTTTTTCAAAGGGGGATAGATTAATCAGATGTAGGGAGAGAGAGAAATCATAGGCTTAGAAACATAGATAAATATCAAAGGAATTTAGATAGGGGGAGCAGCCACGAAGGAAAATTCAGACAGGGGTAGCATCCCTAAGGAGAGTTTAGTTAGGGGGAGAATACCCAAAGGGAGATACCCTTTTACATTGATGTCAAAGGGGGGGAGATAGATACATTGATGAGGAGCAATGATCATAGGGATAATGAGAATGGGTATTGTCATGACTAAGTGTTTCCATGAATGTTGGTGTTGCCATCAATGCCAAAGGGGGATAGTGTTGGACAATTGGTTTAGATTGATGGACAGTTGGTTTTCATTGATGTCAACCCTTGGAGAGTGATATTGGATATTGATGTCAACCCTTAGAGATTGATTTCAACCCTTGGAGAAGTTCGATATCCCAAAAGTTTGATTATGGAACCCGAGTGTTTTTTAGGAATTAAGACATGAAGATCAATGTTTTTGTAGGTTAGACTATTTTGGATGGATAGTACATGCAATGTCATTTCTGGTGATATGTGGTACATCATATAAATCCTCATGGTTAAGGATTTATGGATTTGTGAAGTTGGAGGACCCTCAAGAATATTCTACAATCCCCTAGAAGGTCAACGAGAAGTCAATTATTCTAGAAGATCCTAGATAGTCATCAATAATTTTTCTAGTCAAAGTGGTTATAACAAGAAATTGATTATGGGTAAATTAATTTAAAAAAAAAATTCTAGTCAAAGTGGTTACAACAAGAAATTAATTATGGGTAAAGGAGTTGTAAGAAGAAGGTTGACTAGTCAAAGTGGTTGTGAGTAGGAGTTAATTATGGGTAAATTTGTTAAAGTAAGAAAATAATTAAAAATAAATTAGTTTCAACAAGAAGTGGTGAGTTTATTAATTATGGGTAAGGTATTTGAAAGTGGGTAAAGTAGTTGAAAATAGGTTAACCCTAAAAGATGGAAGTTGGGTAAAACAGTTAGAAGATAATCCCTAAAGGAAGGCACTTGGAGAGTATAAATAAGAGAGAAAGAGACTCCTATTAGCACCTATTAATCATATTGAATATATATAAGTGACTGAGTTAAAGAAGGAGATCTGAGGTGAATTTCATAGGAAAAGTGAAATAAATAAGGCCGACAATCCAAGGGACGATGAAGTCTTTTAATCATGTGTTCAAAGGTATGGTATTTACAAGTCATCTCACCATTTTCGCAATAAATTTGTTTCTAGAATGATTCAGGTAGTGAAATTTGGAGGATGTTGAGAATACATATCAAGATACCCACGATAGAAATTATAACTTCTAGGTCATTTTATTTTGGGATATAAACTTTGTGGAAGATAGGCTTTTGACTAGTCCTGAAACTAGTTTTAAATAGGTCTTTCGGGTAAACCAGTCACAACATCTTCATAGAAGATCTAAATTAAGTGATACAAAATGAATTGGATAGAGTACAAGACTTAGTATGTTGTATACAAGTTTAAAATCCAAATATCAAATATTTCATGTGTGGCATGCTCTACAAGTTCGATATATAGAATAATCCAGAATTCAACAAGGTTTTCCATTTTTTATATAACTCCATTTTTTGGATGTTCCAATTACTTAAACTTGGAGGAATTTCACAAAATACATTGAATAATATTGGATACAATTTTCAGACATTTATTCATTATAGGTACAAAGTTATGCTTATTGAAATTTAGGGTTGTTGACTAATCCAAAAACTAGATCTGTCAAACTAAGGTAAAGTTTGATGAAGATGCTATTCTCTTCTTGTTGAAGTTGAGGAAGGTTTACATGTCTATGATCACATACACCAGGTCTTTTACAAATCTACAATTATTTTTATATGCATGTTTTGAAGGTTACATATTGATGATGTTATGGTGTATGACATGATTAAGACATATCATGAGTGATATGGTATATTGTTTAGACACGTTTCATTGGTATATGGTTGAGATACATCTTGGAACATATAGTTGATGAGTTGGCACATCCATGAGGTGTATTGTATGGTGATGTTGGTGTATCTTGATTAGGAATAATTTGATTTTTTGTCGATACATGATTGTGGTACATTGTTAAAGGCACTAGTTAGTAATCTCGTTGGAGACATTTGTGTATTATTGTTGGAACATGGTTTATGGATGATGTGACATATATGACTTGGTATACTTTTAGAATCACATATCGATTGTGGTACATCTTGTTGGTTTTTTTGAGTAGTCTTGGTTGATGCACATATTGGTGATATTGTTCATATGGTTGAAATTTGTCTTGGTGATTGATCTTGCTGAGTAGATTTAATTTAGTTGATGATATTGAGGTGATCGGTTATTTGTATAGCTTGATACAATTTTTTGATATAGGTTGTGATAGGTTCTTGGTATATATTGTTGGTATAGGTTGTGATATATTGTTGGTACAGGTTGATAGTGATAGAGTGACAGTGGCATTGTTTGATTCAGTGACAGTGATAGGTTGTCTACATTTGGCATTTATATTTCAGGGCGACAGGATGGGGCAAGTAAAGGGGGTTGTATCCTCCTTCTGGTTGGAGCCATAGAATCAGAGAGTTGGAGATTCCTTTAGGTTGGACCCGAAGAACTATGTGGTTGTAGCCAGCTTCTAGTTGGAGCCGAAGAAATCAGGGGGTTGGGGCCTCCTTCTGGTTTGAGCCAGAGAATTAGGGAGTTGGAGCTTCCTTAAGGTTGGAGCCTGAGAAACTAGGGGGTTGGAGCCTTCTTTTGGTTGGAGCCAAAGAATTGGAATTTGGTTCTTCCTTTAATGTAATTATTTGAAATATAAGAAAATCATTCCATTGTTTTCTCCCGCATTAGGTTTCCACATAAAATATTGGTGTATTGTGTATTGTGCTGATGTGTCTATTACTTTTCATTATGCATTGATGTATGTTAATGTGTATGATGCAATAATATATTGATGATGAATTGATTAACATTGTTGAATAATTGAAAATAATATACATTGTGGTTAACAGGATTAATAAGTGGTATAAATTGCTCATTATTGATTCACCCCCTCTCAGTAATCCAAATAGATGACTCTGCAATAATATGTGTCCATTCCCTAATGGTTTCTTGAATCAATAAAAATCCAAGGTTTTATAAATCCACTAGCCTACATAGGGAATTTTTTCTCAAGGAAGTTCCCAATCCCTTAGAATTGAAATATGTAATAATCATAGGGAAACCCTTCCAGGGGATTTCCTTTCTCTAAGGGCCCATTTTAAGGTTTATTTTTCTTATTGTATTTCACTTCAGTCTTTATTTTGGGATAGGGTTAAATGTGAATTAATTCCCATTATAGGATTGTATCCTTCCTTTATCCCATCCAAAATTAACCCTCCTTCAGTACTTACCTCATTCAAATCTAGGGTAGCATATCTAGATCTCAAAAGTTATCTGGGCTAATCGAAAATTTTAGAGGCCCCCGCAACTAGGGAATGGTTTACAACTATAACTCCCCTATATTTATCCTTCCTGTCCAAGATTTTATCTAAAACCTTATCCATAGGATCCACCCCCTTGATTTCTCTACTCTAAGAATAATCAAATAGAACCCCCCTTTAATTATCTTCCATTTTTCACATTCCTTTGGAGAAAATCCCTTATAGACACCCAAACCTAACCAATGTTCAAGATATATTATTTGGAGTGCAGCTTAAAATAACATTGGTAAAAATACCTACACGTTGAATAGGTTGGGCCTTTGATAGAGACATGAGTGTTATCTCCTATGAAGACTTGTTTGCATCCATATTTTTCATTATCTTGAGTGTCCACGAGTCTTGAATTTACAATTATCCTCCTATCAATCACCACATCCTTAATTCTACTTCTTAATATGTTTTGACACATACTTGAGTCACTTTTGGTATCACATTTTCCTTACCCTTTTTCCCTATACCAATTCCTTCAATTCCATTACTCTAGTTGATAAAAATTCCCCCCTATTTTTTTGATCTATGAGTATTTTTCTTTTCCTTGCCTATTTTTTAAATTTGAGTACATATTCACTTGCTAGGTGACCATTTATATGACACCTTTATCATCAAAACGGAATACTCAAATAATCTATGGCTTGTTTATATTTCCTATTCCAAATATAATGTTCAATGTCCTCTACCAAGCCCTCCTTTAATTCCACCTCTACTAATATATAGGATATGTTACAAGAATTCAACCTCTAGTAGCTATCATTAGCTTTAAGGATGGTCCTAATGTTATTTCCTATAGATTTAAAAATTTTCAATGACCAAAATTCTAACATTATACCCCATAACTTAACCCAACCAACTTGAATTATGGACCACTCTATTCAAGGATCAAAGTAGGGAATCCATGTTTCCAATGTTAAAGGAATAAAAACCCATAACCATCTTGTTCCTAGTACATTATGTTTTTCCTATTCTAATTTGGAAATAACGACATGCCAACCCCTTTACCAAAATATTAAAATTTGGAATGTGACCTAGCTTTGGTTTCCACTCTAATTCTCCATGTACCTAAGTTCTTGTCTAAGATAGGTCTGCCAAAAAGGCCTTATAAAGGATTAATTCACCATCTCAACAACTTATTTCATCTTAATCTCCTATACTAAAACAATTTTGGTCTTTTATTTCATGGTTTAACATATTTCTACCCTCTCTTCCTTGGGTTTATTTTAGAGAATAACTCTTCTTCACTACATCACCTACAAATCCTTTAAAAATGGTTCCTACAATAGGATTATTAAATCCTCCAATCCATTCAAATTATCCAACCCAATCTATGCATTCCTTAATGTTTTCCTCCTTCTCCCTACAACACTGGTTATTAGAGCTTAGGAACAAAAAACTTGTTGGTGGGTTTCTTCTACCGTCAATCATAACTTAATCATATTCTACTAAATGAAACAATGGAGATTTTACTATGTGTGATTAATGCTTGTCTTAGTATAATTATTTTCATCCATTGATCCAACTAATGATTTAATTACTTTTGTAGGGGGTCTAAAATATTTATCAAATCCACAACTATTACTTATTATTTTCTCATTAACTACTTGGGTGTGGTTTTGGGTAAAATTGGTAAGATTTTCAACAAAATATTTTACACCACCTTCAGGTATATATCCATTACATTTCCCTAGGGTACTAGAAAACATAATCCCATTAGTCAAGATGGATCATCCTTCAAAGGGGTATTCTATAATCCATCATTTCATAATCCATCTTCGAGACCTACAAAACCCTCTACAACTTATTAATTTTATTATAAAATTTGATGAATTATAAACATTATTATTAAAGTAAATTCAAAATTCAATATTCATTCTTATATCTCACTTTATTTATTCCTTGTAATATAGATCCTTAGAAAACATTAAAGTACTTCCCCTCATTTTGAGGAAGTACCTAGTGTAAATAAGGTAACATAAACTACTTCATGTTCCCACCCTAATAAGGACATAGAAAGAGGTCCATAATATCAAGTACTTGACCTAAACACCTCTTTCTTGTTATTCAAAAAAAAACAACCACCTGAGATAGACCACTAAGCTCATATATCTCACTTTATCAATTAATGAATTACATATATTTATTTTAATTAATTGTTTTTGTTAAATTTTGTCAACCATAAAAAATATTAAATTTAATTAATCTTTTTATCAAATTTTATCAACCATAAACACTAATATTAAATTTAATTTAAAAGTCAATATTCATTCATTATATGTCACTTTTGTCACTTAATACTTTGCATATATGTTTAAAATCAATATTTCAGTTTTTTTATCCCTATTTCTTAACTTTTATATTAGAAGTATGTTGTTGGATCTATAATATGTTATGCTATATAAATCTAATTTTTTGATGATGATCACAACGGTGTTCTATATCATTCTTTAATATCAATAAATTTTATTGGATAAATAAAGGGAATCATATGAAATATTCTTTCAAATGTCATTTCTATGTGTTGAATATGGTTGAAATGAAAGTATCAAGATGATTATGATTTTTATAAGTAAGGAGATTTTAAAGAGTAGTTAATTCATGAAATTAGGTAAATTTATGTATTAAATCATTTAGGATATACAAAATTAAAATCAAATTATGTTCATCCTAAACTTTCTTTGTATCACAAAATTTACAAATTCATGCATTTGAATGATTTTTTTGGGTCAGTCCAATGTCTAGTTTTACAGTGGTGGTCATGAGAATTGATTCTTATTTTAATGATATTCATTTTGTTATTTAAGTTCAAAATGTTTAAAAGGTAGTTTGGATCAACCAAATTAGGTTTTATAAACTCTTTGTATTATTTCAATATCCTCTTATTAATAATTTAATTTTCATTCTGAGTCTTATTTTTGAACTTCATAGGAATTTAATATTTAATAGTGTCAATATTACAAATTTGATTGTGTTCTTTAATGGCCCAATACTTAATCTAAGCATTTAGAATATCTAGCCTAACCTTTTTCCTCAGAATATAGATTCATAGGTAACGCTTGAGAACTTCTCCTCATTATGAGGATGGTACTTAGTCTAAAGAGGGTGGTGTAGACTTAGTGTCATCTAAAGAGAATGGTGTAGACTTAGTGTGTCTAATCCAATGGGGATATCAAGTGAGACTAATATCTAAGGTATGTTTTTTAAAGGTCATGTTATGGATAGAGATATATGTTGGTGATTTTGGGCATATGATTTGAGGTATATATTTGATACATGGTTTATGGTTTATCATGGATGTTATGGAACTTGCTTGAGGCATATATTTGGAGCATGGTTTCAGGTATATCCTGCTGATGTTGGGCATATGTTATGAGAGATGTTCTTGGTGATATTGGTACATGGTTTATGTGAATGGATTTGGTTTTTATGATGATGATGTATCAGTATCAGTGACATTTCTAGTTGGAGGTTGATTACCAGTGATAGTTATAGTGACGAGTTGATTATCAGTGACAGTGACAGGTTGATTATCAGTGACAGTGACATGTTAATTATCAGTGACAATTTTAGTGACATGTTAAGTCTCCATTTATATTTCAGAGAGGAAGGAAGGATTAAGTAAAGGGGGTTGTATATTCCTTATGGTTGGATCCAGATGATGTAGGGATTTGGAGATTCCTTCAATTTGGAGCATATAAATTAGGGGGTTGGAGCCTCCTTATGCTATAGCGGGAAAACCCCCCTATGTACTACACTAGGGTTCAACATGTAGGCATATCTAACTGTCTAAAAGTCTTCTACTTTTATAACTACCCCGAACATACCCCAAATTCATATATGAAAGACAAATTGAAAATATCAGGAAACTTTACCTTTTACTCCATGTTCAGTGTTGATCCTCTCGTGCTTGATAGCTCCGCTGACTACAAGCCTCCTCCCAAGGCTAACCTACATTCACAAACAGATAAGAAGGAAACTAAAAACATGCATCTCATACATAAATCAAATACAAACATTTGACACATCATATTTCGGGATAGAAAAAGCATTTGTAATAGCTGATTAATTTAAACAACCAATTAGTTTATACATAGTAGTAAAATTCAAGAAATTTTACTAATTTAACTCATTCGTATGGAAATTCATCAATATAATAAACTTTAATAACAAATTAAATCAAAACAATGCATAATTCTTACCTGAACCTGATGCTATTATTTGTCCACCGCTTTCTTCCTTCCCGCTTCTTTAGAACACTACCCAAAACCATCCTCCCTACAGACTAGTTAGCTCCCTAGCCCCAGGATATCAACAGATATCCTAGCCCTCCGAGCCCAAAACCCCCAACAACTCTAGTCCACTGTGTCAATTCCACTCACAAAATTCCTCCCTCTCTGCAATACTCAGAGCTCTCCCAAAATCCATGGCCAACTCCGGTAGAATGATCCCCCTCCAACTCCTTCCCTCCTTCCTTATCCCTCCTTCCCGACACTCCTCCCCCATTCACTCCCTACCTAACCCATTTATTACCCTTATCCATTCCCATTAATTCTTTTATCTTCTCGGGATTCTTATGTTATCCCTTGTTGTATACGCAACTTAATTTAATATCATATTTTATTCTCCACC
>ML778053.1:604832-619867 GCA_009831015.1 Picea engelmannii | reverse complement strand
TTTTTTGATATGTAGGACCATGCCCGACGGACAGGTACTAGTGGACCGGTACACATGGGGAGATGATTAGCTCAGACTTCCATGGGGCTGAAGAGCCCATCAGATGGTTGCTAGGATGGCAGAGATAGGACAATGTTAGGATGAGCCTTTGCATGAGAAGAAAGAAGGACATTCCACGCAGGACACTTTGGCTGAGCCCGGCCTAGGGGGGATCACCCACTTCAGATGGAATGCTTTCCCCTTGATGGACAGGATGTCACCTAGAAGAGCAGGTCATTATCTTGAGTGTGTGGTAGTGTGATCAGGCTATCTGGCATGTGTGGCAGCTTGAAGGAGCCCTAGAAGGGCTAACGTTTGGCTTCTGGATGCTGGATATGCCCAAAAAGGGCCAACATCTCCCTCAGAAGGGCTTGACGTCCCACCTTTTTCTCATATTCTGTCATTTTTCTAGAAATTAATGTAAAAACAATGTAAATTTTGTTGTCATCCTTGTCGGTTTTTTTAATGACCTATTTCTTAATTGAAAGGTCATGGATTGATATATATTGAGGACGATTTTCCTCATTTTGAACATAACATAACTCACTCTCTTGTGAGATCTCAAAACTTGCGCCCTAGTTTGGTGCTCTTGGTCTTTTAAAGTGAGGCACAACTCTTGAAGGAGGATTTCTCTTGGCATTTATGGTGTTTCTCTCATGGAAGGTTTACAACTAGTGTTTTATTATGCATTCTTCATGATATGTAAGTGAATTTTTCATGCAAAACTTCTTAATTGAATGGTTGTAGGCTTAATTTCTTACATTTTTCTATTATATTGCTGAAACTTGAAACCCTAGGTAGCAAGCACACTAGTAGGTCATTGCTATATGTCCCCATTTTTGAGAAATAGTTTTAGTGATTGATAAAGGAAGATATAGCCTAGTCATTGCTACACTTTTCTCCCTTTTTCTGAGTTAGATTTGAAGTTATAGGTTGAAAAGAGGAGACGTCCTATGCCTAGTTGAATCTACACCTAGGGTTTTCACCTTCTAGGGTTTGAAAGCCTTGCCCCTGCAACACATTCTCCCTTAAATCTGTACTTTGAATCTAGCCGTTTTTCCAAGTGTATTTAGAGAAAGAGGAAGGAGCACAAGGCCTTGCTTAAGCAACACCGGAGTGAGCCTCCTTCCCTTAGGGTTTTAATTCCAAGGCCCTGCCATTACAACACCTTGGAACCCTACCTTCTAGTCTCTAAGTTTGAATCCTCCTGAAGCCTTTTTCCCTTGCTTTTGACTCCATTTTACCCTAAGGCACTGGTTAGACTTACAACGTTGAGCTTGTAGTGTGCAAAATCATCTTTTAAAACTTTAATTTTTGAAACCCTAACTAACCCTAATGTTGCTAACCTAGGCTGACATCATACCTGACGCAACACTCTTTCTAACCAATAAATAGGAAATTAAATGATGACATCAAGCCTTTACTGAGGAATTTGTTGATTGAAAATACTGTTGGCTTAGTCATTTTGTAGATATTGATGAATTGGTGATCTTACATAGGATATTTAGCAGAACGTTGACGTCATCTTGTCTATTATATTGCTTATTAAATGAACTCAGATAATTAAGAAGTACTAACCCTTTGATTTATATCTTGCAAATATTGTATTGTATTGGTATCATCTTGTTCCAGGCAAGTGTTTTCAACAGGGACATCACTTCTTCATTGGCTAATTAGTCGGATTATTTGATACTGGTGGTAACCTGCGAGGAGGGAAACCTTAAACACTTAACCTTCCATACTTTGCCTCTTCAAACCCTAGGTTACTGGGGATGCCTCCCCTAGGATAGCCTCCCTAAACAGAAAGAACCTCCCCATAGAGGTGACATTGGGTGGGGAAGGTTCCTGTTACGCCAGTTTGTCCACTATCCTATAGCCTATGACCTAAACTACAAACTGCGTGATAACAGTGCCAATCCATAAGATCACCAACCTATTACTGAAATTGATAGTTTTACTCATTAGGTGGATTACTGGATCTGTGACCTTACATCAGGCCTCCTGAGCGCACATGTATTGTGCAGTGAGGTGCTTAAATGCACGAGTGTTCGATTGGAGCACGACCATGCTTGATTGCATGAAAAGACAACTTACAAAATGTCGTGGGAGAAGTAACAAAAACTTCAGGTTTGGTACTGTTTTGTGTTCATTCTTCTTCAAGAGGGTACCCAACATGATTCCATGAGAGATAGTATGGGGGCATGTGGCCTCCTTCCCAGCAGTGTGTAGGTGGGTGACATTTTTTCCACGATAGGGGGGAGGAAGGATCATAGAGGCCTTTGACGATACATTTTTCTACTAGTGGGCATGGCAGATTCTGGAAGTAGAGGACTACCCCTATGCCAGTATCAACTTTTCCAGGGGTTCAAACATGCTCGTACCTCCTGAAGAAGAGCGAGGAGAGAGATGTATGTTTGGTTTTAGATTTATTTTATTTTTAGTTTCTTTTTGTGTATATCATTTTTATGTGTACCAGAGTATTTGACAACTATGTATCTGTTATGTACAAATGTGGGACCAGTGTGCCCAGTAGACTTCTCGAAGACCGGACAACATCCTCGACCAGAGGCAGTACCACCAACATTCATCAGACCAGCATCAGTAGCAGCAAGGATACCTCCAACCAGAGAGGCTGAGAGAGTTTTGAGATGGGTGGAGCAGAACCTTGCCGTGCTCACTCGTGTAGTCCCCATGGCCGAGATCGAGGATCTCCCACCATCGATGTGGCCTCATGTAGTTGGGGTGCCACGGACCTAGGTCCAACTCTTCTGGCATTTGGAAAACACTGTTGTTCACTATGGCAGGGCCTACAGGCCCCGTGCTTAGCTAGGATGGACCACTTACGTGCCGAGGGCACTCTTTTGTATATTTTTGAGGGCATAAGCCCCATGACGTGTACTGTATATGTATTTTTGAGGCTCTTGCGCCCACTTATGTACTCTGATACTTTTGATATATATATGTGTATTTATATCTTTTATGTCTTATGGATCCCATTTTTTACAAATGTATGTACATGTGTATGTGTGTGCTTATTTTATGTGTGTGCAATATGCCAATCTAATACTTGATTAGATAGCGTATCTGTCATTTGATTTAATATCCTAGGAACATGTATATATGTAATGTAATCAAAGCATCGTTATAAGAGATGTACCCTAAGGAATCATCAGTATAGAGTAGGATCATAAATGTGGTAAACCCCATTTAATTAGGACACAACTAGTTGAGCATCTAAGTAGACCCAAAGGTGAGAGATACCATGTGAAAAAAGTCACAAAGAAACTCTATTATTGCGTTGTACTTGGTGACATTGTTTCTGGTGTCACCTAAACAGATACCTCCAGAAGATAACAACTTGCCTTGAGGTGTGAAAATCACCCAAGCTGCAGAAGCAAGACTCTGAGTGTGTCGGATAGTGCCATTCATGAACCCAATGAACACCTTTGATTCACTTGACATCTGCCATAATGAAAAAGATGACATAAATAGCGACACGTCCATAAAACAAAAAGAAAAAAGCTAAATGTATAAGAACTATACATATGTACAAGAAGTCACCCAAGGAGACCAACCTACAAGTAATACTTCTTGAGGTAGAGCCCATTTCTAGGCTCCACCAAAGCATTTCCCTCAAAGTCAACCATACAAAAAGCACCCTTATTTAATACCTTCTTCACTATGAAAGGTCCGAACCACATGGGTTTGAACTTGCCTACCCCCAAGGGATCCTTATCTTGGTCATAGACTAGGACAAGGTCACCTTCAAAGAAAATGTGAGGATGAATGAACTGATCATATTGACACTTGACTCGCTTCTTGTGAGCCTCGTTATCCAATGCTTCATCACGATGTTTCTCATTGAGATGCTCGAGATATAATAAGCGTTCCTCAAGCGGTGAAGTGTCTAGAAATAAATATACTGCCAACTTTAGAGATGGGATGTGGCACTCTATTGGAAACACTGGTTCCAGCCCGTAAACAATTTGAAAAGGTGAGAAACTAGTGACAGTATTTACAGACATTCAATAGGCCCATAATGTCGAGTACAACATCAAATGATAATTTGAATTGGAATAATTGATCGTTCGTTGCATAATAGTCTTGAGGGACTTGTTCATATCTTCCACCTGATCATTCGCTTGAGGGTACTAGGGTGGTGAATTCTCTTGCCTCAACCCAAGATTTGATGTTAACTCAGACATCATTTTGTTTTGAAAGTGACTACCATGGTCAATGACAATCTCCTTCGTTATGTCGAACCTTGCTACTATCTGGTTAAAAATAAAGAGTTGTGGTTTTACCATCATTGTTGAATGTTGTCATAGCCTCGACCCACTTTGTGAAGTATTCTACTGCTATGATGATATAACGATGCCCGCTGGATGAAGTTGGGTGGAATGTAGTATAATCAATCCCCCACTTGGTGAAGGGACCAATGGTAATGACAGGAAGCATGGGAGTAGGATGTACCCTCATATTCCAAGAGAATATCTGACACAAGTTTCACTTCTTGATCGACTCAACACAATCCTTGATTAGTGTAGGCCAAAAGTAACCAGCTCATAGAATATTTTATGTTGTTGCCAACCCATACAAATGACCACCACAAGCTTCAATGTGGAATTTATTAAGAATGAGTTTTGCTTCTTCATGAATGAGGCACAGGAGAAGGATGCAATCTACACCTCGACGATACAAAGTGTCATCGAGTATGAGATAGTTTTTTTCCTGATGACGTATACATTGATGCTCATCACGAGAAGTAGAGGCAGGGCACTTCAAAGCATGGAGATAGACTAGTATATCTCCATACCAGGGGTCCAAAGATGAAATAAGAAAAATGTATCCTTTAATCGATGATTCTTCGGGTGTAACATCATTTGATTCAACCGGAAGTTTCGAGATAAGTTCTGGAAAGACCAGTGAATCTTTGGATTTCATGGAAACAAAATCCAAGTCAAATTCTTGGATGATAATAATCCATCTACTAATTTTTCCTTCGATTACACATATTGGAATGGATTCACAGCGACAATGACGGTGGTCTTATGAATCATAATATAATGACGGAACCATTGGACAACATGAACTGCTGCCAATTCAATATTCTCAATGTGGGAGTAGTTGCGTTTTTATCCAACCAAGCCTCAGCTCAGATAATACATCACATTCTCTTTGAGAAAATCATCCTCTTGAACCAATACCATACCGATGGTCGACTCTGTAGTGGCCAAGTACAATAAGAAATCTTTATTATAATTAGGAAGATGGAGCAAAGGGGTAGGAGTGGGGGTGTGTTTCAACGCCTCGAAAGAGCACTGAGAGACTTCGTCCCAGTAGAAAGAGACATCCTTTCTTAGTAGACTCATGAACCCTTTAGTGATACTAACATAGTTTGCGATAAAACACCGAAGAAAGTTTGTTTTTCCCTGTAAACTCTGAACCTAGATGACTGTGCAAAGGGGAGGCAATTGAACTATTACCTCAACTTTTAGAGGATTGACCATGATCCCTATTGTAGAAACTATGAAGCCTAAAAGACAACCCGATGTCATGCAAAAACTACATTTGTTGGGATTCAAGTGAGTCCTATAGTAGCGACATCGCTCAAAGATAAGTCAGAGGTGCATGGGATGATCAACTCTCTTACGAGATCGTGATGCTAAATCATCGAGATAATCCTCGAATGTATGTTTGAGATCATGGAAAGCGAAAGACATGGACTTCTAAAAAGTGGCTCCAACATTCTTTAGGCCAAAAGGCATCTTACGATATGAAAATGTGCCCCACAGATAGATAAAAGTTGTTTTATGCTGGTCCTCGGGTTTGATCTGAATCTGGTTATATCTTGAGAAACCATCCATGGATGAAAATACCTCACAACCTGTGCATTCATCAAAAATCTGATCAATGAATGGGGTGGGGAAATTATCCTTTGGATAGGCCTTGTTCAAGTCCTAGAAGTCCATGCACACTCGAATCGTACCCTATTTTTTTTTAACTAGAATGGGATTTGACACCCATTTTGTCAATTTGTCCCTCCAAGGGTAACACATCACAAGCATTAGATAGTCCTGCAAGAAGCGATGGAAGCAAATGATGCTACTTCATCAGGGATTCCTCACACTCCCTCAATGACTGCCGCCTCCTAACCCACCTTCATTGGTCAGGACCACAATGGTCTTGACCGACTCTACTTCAGGAAGTGGTCCAATTTTGTCTATGGCGGTGATCACTGCTCTGTTCACCCAGAGTGCGACGAGCCCTCCATTTTCATACAGGGTGCCTAGATTTGATACAAACTCTGTCCTCACCTATTCCAGCCTACAGATCATGGGTCTGGGTGAAGGGAGCTCAAACGCTCCTTTGCAAGGGTCCATGTGGGGCACCTCAACCCCCTATAACAATTTCCCTTACAGTGGGGGTCATATACCTCTTTCATTCCCCTCACTCGGTGGTGCTCCCCGGTAACCCATTCGGCCGAACATGAACTACAACTTGCTTGGAGAAGGTAGTATAGTAACTTCTTCCTACACCATGCTGGTGGGTTCAATGTCATTCTCTTTGTTCAATGTGTTTGGAAATAACTCTTTCTTTTCAATTGTCATCTTGATCGGGGGAAACTCTGGTTTTGGACAACAAAATCCTGTGCAGGGTACTATTCCTACACAGGGGGAAAACACAGGACTCTTCTCCTCATAGGGACTCTAGAATCTGTGGCAGGGATTAGTTCCCTCGTTAGGGATGTTGACCAGGGGAAACCCCTTCCATGGTCAATGGAACCCCGAGCAAGGCTCAATACATATGCCCATTGGATCAGCATGGGGAAACCCTTTCTAGAATCTTTGGAACACAACGCAGGGAGAAATCCCTACCCAGCCCTCAACATCCATTTATGGGAATGAGCCGACGATGTCCCAACAAACGCAGTATCCATCCGTTGTCCAAGGCCATGGTATTTACCAGAACCCTGGTCAACAACCCAACTTTTCCTCGCAGTATGGTGCTAGTCAAACTCCAGGATCCTTTCTTCCTATACATAGTCAACAACCCAAACTATCATTTTTGGTGACGTTACATTTTCCAGACTTATCAAGATTTTTAAACGACCCAATATATCATGATCTACGTTGGCCTCCCATGCCAACTAAGTTTCTCTCAAAAATTTTGAAGTTCGAAGGTAATCCTAACGAACATCCAGGCGATCACGTGACCACTTTTCACCTATGGTGCTTATCTAACTCTCTGCAAGACGAATCCATACAGGTGCGTCTATTTCAATGCACTCTTATCAGGAGTGCTAAAAAATGGTACATCGAGCTCGACTACTCAAGATACTCTTACTTTAGTGATTTGGAAATTTTTTTCCTAAACCATTTTCAACTACCTATGAGATACAATGCCGACACCAAATTGTTGGACAATTTTGAGCAAACAAAGGATGATCATATCTCAGATCACATATGAGAACGGAGGAATTGGAAGAGTTTGATAAAAGTATTAGTCCCTCTGGATTTCCTACTAGAGTGGTTCCTTAAGTATTTGGTACCTCAGTTATCCAAGGATGTTGCAACGTTAGGAGTGTTTTTTGAGGAAGAGGCGATAATGAGAGCTCAACATCTTGAACTGTTATAACATTAGTCTAGTTTATGCTAAGAGGTTTTACCAGATGTGCCACGGTCCATCCTTGACAAGGCCATACACAAGTCTAGACCACATGCCAATGGTATAGTTGGTTCAACACAAGAAAATCCCACTGATTAGTTGTTAAATAAATTGCAACAATTGTCGATACAGTAGACAGTGGCCAACCAAACAACTGGTTCGGCTGCTCCCCCCACTCAAACGTTGGATTACTGACAAATATCCCGATGGAAAAAAAAAACAACGAAACAAGAATGGTAAGGGGGATAAGAAACCCCCTAGTATGGTCGCCAGTTATACTATAGTAGGAAAACTCCCCTATGGACTACACTATGGTTCAACATGTATGCATATCTAACCGTCTAAAAGTCTCCTACTTTTCTAACTACCCCAAACATGCCCGAAATTCATATATGAAAGACAAAGTGAAAATATCATGCAACTTTACCTTTTACTTTGCGTCCGATGTTGATCCTCTCATGCTTGATAGCTCTGCTGACTGCAACCCTCCTCCCAAGGTTGACCTGCATTCACAAACAAATAAACAAGAAACTAAAAAAATGCATCTCATACATAAATCATGGGGTAGATGTTAGAATAAATCATAAATCAAATAAAAACATTTGACACATCATATTTCGGGACAGAAAAAGTATTCTTTTTATTGATATCACAATGTTTACTTACAATAAGATCGATGACTGCTCCAAGAACTTGGTCCAAGTTCCTCTTCACCAAGCTCCAACTACGCTTCCACGTATATTTATCCTCTCAACCTCTCTCTAGGGAAATGGAATAGGCTTATGATGGAGGAAAAAAGGGCAAAATGGGAAATTCTGATGCAAATCTCACAAGGTGGCTACAATTCTTGGGGCAAGGAGGGGATGTGAAATGAGCAGAGTTTCACTGTTCTTATGCTTGGCTCTGGAATGAGACCCCAAAACCTTATTTTATATGACAAATGGATGGTTATTCGGTTGGGTGAGGGGCTATAGGCAGTGGGACAGTTGGGAAACTACCCAATAGCCCATAATCTCAATGAATTCCTTGCAACTTTTTAGTTTTTGCAAATTTTGTGAGTATACGAGGGTTGTAGTAGTGCAACTAGTGTACGTGCGTGGACTGTAGTGGTGCAACAAGCATGTGTACACATGCAGTAGCAGTGTAGGGTGTGTACATCTTCAAAAATAATGTTTTTAAGAAGAGATTTTTAGTGATGGCTTGGAAAAAATAGCAAGTAAGAGGGCCAACTGCTAGGTATGCATGTATGGAGAAATTTAGGGTTATAACACCTTCGAGTTGGTACTTGAGAATAATGGGAGTTGGAGCTTCCTTCAAGTTGGAGCCTATAAATTAGGGGGTTGGAGCCTACTTCGAGTTAGAGCTAGAGAATTTAGGGATTTGTATATTTCTTTAGGTTGGAGCCTATAAACTAGGTGGTTGGTGATTCCTTCCAGTTGGTGCTGGAGAATTTTGGAAATTGGTGATTTCTATGAATGTAATCTTCTGATATATAAGAAATCATTATGTGATTTTCTCCCATTTTGGTTTCCACATAAAATTCTTGTGTACTGTGTATATGTGTTTATATGTTATGCATTTTTGAATGGTATTGTTCATAATATTTTGAATGCAATCATAAGTGATAAATTGTTGATAAGTTAATGATTACATGTTCTTATTAGAAGTGGTAAAAATTTCTCAATACTGATTCACGCCCCCCTCTTAGTATTGGTGAATATTCCAACAAAGAGCCTGTCTTTTCTTAGATTCAACAATATATACTTATATTATAAATATCGAATCATCGATTTAGACTCCACATAATTGCATCCAACTTCAATCAAGATAATGGTCTAAGCATAGTTGCATTTACTTTTAAAATTATAGGTTATGAGTCATTTTTGGATTCACTCAATTTAACCAAGTCTCACAAGAGACACTACCAACTCAAAATTCATACCTATAAAGAATAATCGGGATAACCAAAGTGTTGAAAATAAACAATTTCCTTATTCTAATCGTAGAGCTCAACATTTGTAAATTTTTTAAAGATTATAATAATATTTCCAACCACCTGTTGTTCATTTAATGATGTTTTGATTCTAGTTCAAATGGTAATTGGAATTTATGGATAAGTACTTGCAATATCCACTTCTTGAATGGTGTTCTCATCATACAAAATCATATGATAATTTTTTTTTCTTAGATTTAATTATCACAATCTTAGTTTTGTAAATATTAATGATAATGATGTTGGAGCTAAATTATTTTTATATAATATAAATAAGATTGGTACAACTCTAAATATAAATTAGAATTAAACATAAAAGATATTACAAAAAAATTGGAATCTATTTGAGTAAAGAGTACATTGTGACATACATACTTTCTTGTTTATAAACATTTTTTAAACCTAGATTAAGTTGGGTAAAATTAAATTAAAATCAAAATTATTTTTTTAAATGTGATCAATAAAATTTGTAAAAAAAGACATGCAAAGAGAGAAAATGTGAACCTAAAAAATACTTTAAAGAAAAATAGAAGTTATGAAGATAGAAAAGATACAAATATATAAGTAATCTTTATAAATATATAAGAGAAGGCCAATAGAAAAATCCATGTGGAAATTCTCAGTCTGGGGTCAATCATAGGAGCTATTAGAGATTTGCAAAGTTGGATTGATTGGATTTCATTTTACCACATCAGTAGGGAGTTCAATTAGTTGGTAGATGCTTTATCAAACCAGGCTCTTCTCCTTCATGAAGGCACATTGGTTGAACTAGAATTCAAGGAAGGAGTCCTCCAATCTTATTTGGAGGAATGTTATCCTTAATTATGAATTTCCAGTAATAATCGGTAGTTGTAGATGGAAATAATTTTTTTCATTTTCATTAATCTAAATAAAAAAGAGGAGACCATTTTTTACTAGGGCTCAGACTTAGGATCACATATGATTTATTTAAAGATATCATTGTTATGATTATGTAATGTTGGTAGAAGGAAGTACACGAATGTTATAGTTATGGACTACGTAGAGTGGGTAGAAGGTGATATGAGAAGCCAAAAAGTAGGTTTTGATTGAGATTTCAATCCTAGATCTGTAATTGTTTTGTAACATATATATTCAAAATCGAATATAATGATTTTTTTCTATGAAAAAGAATAAAAGAGAAAAGATTCAAATATATAAACATATACTCTTTAATAACATATTTAGATAAAAAAAAAAATTAAAAATATCATCGTGAATATATAGTTTGAGCTAACGTATTAATATTTAAGGTGAAGAAGAAGTTGAAAATATGTCAAAGTGAATCTATACATTGACCTAATATTTAACGCTAAGAAGTTAGTAATATCTATACTATGATACCACAAGGAAAACACACTTTTTCAGAGGTTTTTGGCGAAGGTAGACTAGCACAATGGTTCAATGCACTAGTGATATAAGATAACCCACTTATATATATATATATATATATATATATATATATATATATATATTCAAAATGTGACGTCTCATGCCAAAATTTTGTAAAACATGTTATAAAAAAACTCCCCAATGTGCATTGAGCCTATAAAGACCTTTGAAGACATACTAGTTTGATTGTATACAAGGTGTACTATGTTATGATTAAGTTAAAAAAGTTACCAAACCATGCTCAAATTTTGTAGAATAGGCTATTTAAAAAAAACATTTCTATGAAGTGTGCAATAAAAATATAATCACACTAGTGTGTCTTGATACAAGGCACACCATTCTAGGGTTTAATAAAAAGCTTCAAATTTGGTAAAAAATCATATTCTCAAAAAATTTATATGCATGCTTCCTAAACCTAGAATCGCACACATTTTGATACAAGGAAACCATTATAAGGTTAAAATAATGTTAAACTATGCCAACTTTTGTAAAAGATGCTATTTTAATAATAATAATAATCTATGTGGTGCAAATTAAACATATAATTCCAATGATGCAATTGTATATGAGGCATGTCACTTTAGGTTTTAATTAAAAAACTCGAATGTTCTTTTTTGTTTGATAGAAATGGTTGTCACTTGCGAGGTCGACATTTCAGCCATTGGCTAAGAAACTACAACCCAGAGGCATCTAAGCCAATAAAATCACTCAGGGATTGCATCCAGCCTGGGCTATACCAAACCTTAACATGGTTGGATTTTTGGGTGTCTCCTCCCCACTAGACACACCGTAAGGGTATTGAACTCAGATTGCCTAGCATATAAAATCCACACCTTAACTGATTGTGCTAGYARGAATTGATATTTAAAAACTTGAATGTTGTAAAAAAACATATTTCGRAAAAAATGTTCAACAACACTTACTATCCCTACATCCACACCAATGCATTATGATAAAAGAAACACCATGGTATGGTTAAATAACAAGATATAAAATCACTCTTAAATTTTTTATAACAACCAATTTAAAAAAATCCTTATCAATGAACTCTAAACTTATAACTATATTGGTGCATTGTCATAAAATGTGCATCATGATAGGGTTAAATAAACAAGTGCAGTAGGCTATGATATACTACCTCCGAAGATAATAAAAGAAATTTTACTCAAATATATGTAAAATTACCGAGTTTCCTTTGCCTTTGAGGTTTCTCATTCCCCTCAGAGGATGTACCAGTGGTGCCAGTGCTTTAGCTTGTTCCTATAATTAAAATATGTCATTTCAAAAAAACCTAAATTTATTTTGGAGCCAAGCATTTCTATCATATGTCTCCATAAGCAGCTGGTTTTTTTAATAGCCATTTTTAGTATATAGTGAAGGTTTTCCATTCGTAGATATTGTCCTAACAAGTTTAACCATATGCCAAGTCACGTCTGCCAAAAAAATGAATGGGAGTCTGCCCCACCGATGCTAGTGCCTGAACAAGCCTACCACTAGATCCATTGGGTTTCTAACCCCGTAGCTATCAATTAACTTACCAAAAGAATTAAAAATGGTTTCATAACTACACATTTGTAAAAGTAAGAAAAAAAAATAAAAAAAAGAGTCTTATTTCATAGGTCAATGGTAACTTACCAAAATAATTAAAAATGGTTTCATAACTAGATATTTGGAAAAATAAGAAAAGAAAATAATAAACAGAGTCTTATAAGTGTTTGCCAAAGGCCTGGGACTATAGCAATGAGATTTCTTTTGAATCTATATTAGTTTATTGTTGACTTTAAATTTATGTTCTATATCCAATGTGTAACATAGGAAATCAATATATGTATTTTTTTAAATAATAAAAAAACATATTTTTCTAAAATTTAATTGGTTAATATCTTTGATGTGTTATTGTAGGATTCACGTCATTCAATGTTTAAAATTGATTACACAATTAATGGATTTTCCAGTTTGACAGTTCTAAGTACGAATTCAGTCAGCCCAGACCACGCTGCACCTCCGTCAACTAATGAAACTGGAGAAGTACCATGACCGCTCAAAAAAACCCCTTAATTCGGGTTTTCGGGCTCGACAATTAATGGACAGAGGAAAGTCACAGAAACTGGTCGGGCCACCTACTCTCACTATCTCGAAACGTGTGATCATCCCCCATTGGCCTTCATAGCCTCTCGAGTTAAACATCCCACTGTAGAGGCCTTGCCTACCACCGAAATTGCCACATGGAGGTCCACGCAGATCGAACGACTGCATAAAAGTGCATGCGATCCGATTACCACTTAAGAAACTGGGAGCGGGAAATGAACTGAACCACTACATGTCTTCTCCGTCGACCATCTCGGGTGGTCATTTCCGAGGGCCCGTGAATGTCCCATGGAACCATCATTTAGTAGGCTAGGGATCGCGGAGGGACCCACATCCCCGCAAATTAATTTGGAATGATAAAAAAATTAAAAATACAATTTTGATAAAAATTATATAATGAAATTGAAAAAAAAGGTCAAATCATTGAAAATTGGATAACGTTTTAACTTTTAATTGAAAGAAAGGAATTGTATAATGTTCTTGAAGGAAAGGTCCAAATTAGTCCAAATCATATAATTTTTTAGTGATGACATCCATGTAATTTTTCTGGTTGCAACATCCATACGATGGGGATTTAGAAATATTTATTGATGTAGGAGCATCACTCAACGTCAGCAGCATGCCAGCCAGCCAACACATCCAACACACATTTAATGGAGAAAGGGAGAGGTGCAACCCTCTCAATTTTGAAACTCAAAATTTCAAAATAAATGTTGTAAGACTTTTAATGCCAGACGATGCCTTTGTATAGGTAGTGGTTGAGGTTTCCTTTAATGGTTGCCTACAGCAAGCCCAGGATGCAATCAGGACTGCGCATCCATTTATGTAATGTAGTTGTAGGAGCCGCTCTGTGATAGCGATAGCTCAAAGATGGTGGTTGAGGATAAGCTCATGGGAGCCCTCATTCTATAATAGAGAAGATAGAGAATAGGGGAGATCTCAGGTAGAGATATCTAGAGAGGGAGCTAAGACTTGTTACAGTCCAGTCTTTGTAAACATTTGTATAGACATACAGATTACTAGAAAAGCATTTTTTCCTGCATACCGTGTGTTTGATGTTTTACGTGTTTTTATGCATTTCATGTTTTTAAATGCATAACTGGTGAATCATTTCATAAGTTTCAATTTCTTCCTGTCTTGGAGTTTTCGAGTGCAAGGAGTGCACATAGTTCGCAAGGTGTGCATTGACAGAGGTAAGACAACCTCAGGAAAGCTCAAGAGGGATAGCATTGAACCATCATCAGCAGAGGTGCAAGGAGTGCACAGGAATGAACTATGTCTCGATTTCAGTGAAGATAGAACTACTGAAGGTTCTATAGAGCTCTACCAAGAGGGAATCGAGTGAGTGCATAGAGTGCACTAGGGAACTATATTTCTAGTTATGAGAAAAGAGAAGTGTCGAAGAGAAGACACTCACAGGGTTGTTGAATACTCTGTAGGCTCTGCAAGGTGTGCATTGAGCAGGAGAATGCCAGGTGGGTGTAAGGAGTTTTCTTTTCAAGAAAACTTATCGAATCTAAGTTATTCGAGATCCTCGAACGCAAAGTGTGCGCAAGAGTAAATCTCTGAGAGGAAGAATCTCAGAAGGGACAATGTTTCTATAACGCAAATGAGACCCAAAGGAATTGGGCTCGTAAGAGGAAGAGTCAAAGGTTGAGACCTTCGAGACTTAGAAAATCTTCCAAGTCAAAAGCCTGTTAATGTTTTATGCCGATATTATAGTTCTTTGCATTTCATAAGATAAGAGCATAATAAGAACAAGATCACTGAGAAATACACATCCACAATAGACACAACATTTATCCTGGGAAACCCTCTAGGGGAAGAAAACCCAGCA
>ML778053.1:586995-600728 GCA_009831015.1 Picea engelmannii | reverse complement strand
CATATGCCTTCCTGATCAATCTTGAGTTCTGGTAAACCTGTGACAGCTTTGCATATGTATGGTAGTGCCTTCTAGAGTTCACATGGATTCTTCAATAGCATGGGTCATGGCAACTTCTGAGTGACCCACCTTCTTCTTTTCCACTGATGATTGCTTCATTTATGATCTCTCCTTTAGCATGTTTCCTCCTGCAGCCTTCGCTATAGCTTCCTCATGTGACCTGGAGCAAGGTCAACAAAACAACAAGCAAGAATCCTTCTTGATAATATAAAGCAATAGCACGAACAATCATCATAGTAGCTCCTTTAGAGCTTATTACTTATAATTTAGCAAATATTAAAGGTAAGGAATACGATATGAAATGAGGTCAACACTCTCATAGTGTTGTGACCAAGCATTCTTCAATGGCAATCTGAAACTAACACACGAGGTTTCTCCTAGAGGAGGTTTTAGCCATATCAAACAAAGTATTCTCACATGTTATCAAGTATAATACTTTACAACGATTGCTATCTCAACTAAAGTTATTAGCTTGTCATGTGTACCTTTGAATCTTGATTAATCAAACCTGGAGCCTTGTCCTGAAGAATGAGTGCTTGCTTTTCTTCCAGGTCTCCTTCACTCAAGTGACAAGTGCTTTCTTCAACCTATCTTCTGTACTAAGACAATACACTAACTTGACAAAAGGTTAGGTTAGAGGATAAGCTCTATGATCAACTTTCAATCCTTCTAATGATTTGATCATAGCTTCAACATGCAACACCGATCAAGATAATTTCATAACAAATATATGCATATTAGAATAATCACACCTGGGTTGCATCATTCCTCTGAATGTGTTGGATCTTGAGATTCTTCTGGATCTAGGGAAAAAGATCCCTTCTCCTGCAAATACTCTTTAGGGTTTAACCATTAATCATATGTGAGTACATACCTTAGATAGCATTTGCAGGTAGTGGCTCCATTCGGTAGCAGCGGTAATCATTACCAAAAACTTCAAGAGTGATTGTAACTGGTTCTACGGCTGCAACTGCAACAGGTGCTGCAACTGCAACTGCAACTTAGGGTTTTATGAGAAAACCCTAATTTTTCAAAATTCAAATTTTGAAAATCTGATCCAAGGAATAGATGCGCTGAGCTGAGGCGAGTATGCTGGTGTACTCAGAATTTCGAAAATCCAAATTTAACCCCTTCAAATCTTCTCTATGGATTTTATGGACTGGTGCTTCTAGTTTTCTAGTACTTCTGGTACTCTGGTACTTCTGGTACCTTTGGTACTCTGGTTTTCTGGTTTTTTGGTACTTTGTGAAACTAGGGTTTCACTTTCCGGGAGATCTAGCCACTGAAAATGTGCGCTTTAAGTACCAAAATGATCCTTGGGGGAGGGTGCAACTTTCTAGGGTGATAGATAGCTGAAAACTCTTACTTTTTCAAAACCCTAATTTTGGGCCCCGGTAACAGTGACATTTTTCCTCTTGCAGATTATGCTTTCTTCAGGTTGGCTCTGATACCATGTTAATGTTTTATGTCGATATTATAGTTCTTTGCATTTCATAAGATAAGAGCATAATAAGAACAAGATCACTGAGAAATACACATCCACAATAGACACAACATTTATCCTAGGAAAACCTTTAGGGGAAGAAAACCCAGCAAAACTTCCTTATCATAAATAGCTTATCAAAAGTTCAAGAGATAACTCAACCAATATAGAAAATCCTCCTCCAAGAGATGCGCCACCCTTCTTCTTCTCTCACCAACTTGAAATATCAACTTTCCTCATAAGAACATGAGCAAGTGAAGTGTGTGATAGAAGTGAGGTGCTAGCCTCTTATTTATATCACTCTGGCACGTGTGAAGAGTCACCAACTGGCTGGGCTGACCTCTCACACTAGGTGGATAAATCCACCTTTAATTTAATCTGGCCCTTTCATTATAACTGCTGGGGCCAAGTTCTTATTCTGTACATTATAATTGTCCGATGACCAATCCGCAAAAGGGGATTTGGTCCTTATACAATTACCGACTTGATTAATCCTCAATGGGGATTAATCTAATAATAAAAATAATAATAATGACATGATTAATCCACAATGGGGATTTAATCCAATAACAAAATAATAAGAATGCTCTTCGCAGTTACATTATTTCAACAAAGCCAAGAAAGCTCAGGAGGAGGAGCACAACTGCCATTGGATCGACACTGGGAGGAAATATTCAGATCATTGAATCTAAGTCCAGGCAGTAGGAGGAGAGTGCCCAACACGGTCAAATATGAACTGTCAGATCTAGCGCCAATACCTGACAATCGTTGGATCAGGCGAAGGCACAGAGGGTTTAAACCCTTGGATATCCACACATTTAGGAATTGGAAGTTGGAGGAGTAGAGAAGGCTTCACCCCATACTTGCAATTGCCAAGATTGTGAAATCGTGCCAGCCGTTGGATCTATAGCGCAGTGGCCTGAGAGCCGCTAGATCAAGGATACGTGCATGAGGTTTAGTCCCTGAGAGGTTCACAGGAAAAAGGATCGAGGCCGTCAGATCTAGCACCAAGGACTGATAGCCATCAGATCTGGGAGAAGGTACGAGGGGTTTAATCCCTGGGAGGCCGTACAAAAGGATAGAACAGACGACAGAAACTTTGAGGGAGAAGTGTCGAGTTGTCGTGAGCCATCGTATCTAGAAAAGGTGCATGAGCTTTAAACCTCATAATAGCAGAAGGAAGAGGACTCATCAAGTCTCGAAAGCATCAGGACCGTCCATTATGGAGGACAGGTGGCAGAGATCTGGACTGTCTATCCATTTCGTGAATCCAGGTATCGCGAGCTGGGAGGCAGAGTTCTTTGTGCTACAAACCCCTGAATCGCAAAATCATGATTTAACCTGAACAATCGATCGAGGAGGAAGGAGAGAAATGATATTTGGAACCTCACTACATCGTGTATCAGGGTTTCTAAGGGTGAAGGAGTTTCACCTTGATCGCTAAAGTCGCAAAGTGTCAAGCGCCGAGGGCTCGTGTGAACATGTGTCACATCCGTTAGGTGGAGACCATGTGGTTGACAGGTGGCGCAAAAATAGAGCACATAGAAAAGGCAGAAGTAGGCGACAGGGGGCGTACATGCATCACCTTGGAAGGGGTCAACCCATCACTGACTTATCATTCTTCGAGGTTTCACAAAGGAGGATCACGAGGGTTCAACACTCCAACTCGCGAAGTCGCAAGTTGCGATTAGTGCTAGCACTTAGCCCTATTTAGTGGTTATGTGTGGAAGGCACTAACAAGGGGGAGCCATACCCATATTGCATCTCAGGTATTGATGTTTGGAGAAAGAGGAGTCAAGGGTCTTCGACTCATGAACTCGCTAGTTGCGAATGGCGCTTGCACTAAGGCCAGGTTATGGTCGCATGGAGATGTAAGGCTCGAACCTAGTGTTAAGTTGCATAGGGTGGGTTTTCATAAAGGACTTATGGATTCATTCAGAGGGTTCCAGCAGGAGCTCGAAGAGCAGTTTTGGTTCATAAGAATATCGATCCAAAGACCAGGAGATCATAGAACCCTATTGAGGTAGGGGGTCTGCATCAAGTGGTATCAGAGCCAATGGATTTTTTTTTTCATATCACAAACAAGAGGAGGACTGTGAAGGGATACAGTCTGATACCATCAAGTGGTATCAGAGCCTGATTTTGTCTGTATATTTCAGGTAGAGGGAGGCAGAGTAGAGTGGAATTAGAAGCAGGGATTCATCTGTATACAATAGGTGAAAGAAGCAAGTTGTTAAAGCTCTGTGGTGATTGTTGCAAGGTGTGCAACAAATGATAGACAACCAGGCGAGATATAATAGGACATGGAGATGCTCTCAGATGTAGAGTTATCCATACTCTTGCTAGGGGGGCAGGTGAAAGATGGAAATGGCTACTGAAGGCCGTGATCATGGTGGAAGAGGAGACCACCAACAGATGAGTAAAGCAGAGATTGAAAAAGAACTCACTGAGATAAGGGAGAGAATGGAACAATTGACATTGAAGATGCAGCAGGAGGCAAAATTACACTGGAGGTATGAATGGCCTCTAAAGAAGAAAGCCAAATGGCCTGTTTAAAAGTTGCTGGCCAAGAAACAACAACAAGAGTAGAAGAAGTGGTTGAGGTATGCTGAAAGACTCGGTGACACAGACTTGGTTTGTATTTGTGAGCCAGAAGTTGGAGAAACCCTTAGTGATGAGGAGGAGAGATCAGTTTCAGGTCTCATGGACTACCAAGAGGGCAGAGATGAATTTTCCAATTGCCAGGTGGGAAATGAAATGAGATCATTGGAGGATCTCATAGACTGCCAGGAGGAAAGTAGTGGAAATTCATATTGCTAGGAGGGCAATGGTATGAGATTAGTTGAAGATCTCGTAAACTGCCAGGTGAGAAGAAGTGAACTTTCAAGTTGCCAGGTGGGCAATGGGAAGAGATCAGCAGAAGGTCTCACATACTGCCAAGGGGGCAGTAGTGAAAGTTCAAATTTCCAAGTGGGAAATGAGATGGGATCACTGGATCTCATAGACTACCAAGTGGGTAGTAGAAAATCCCCAAATTGCTAGGTGGGCAGGGGAAAGGAAGTGAGACTGTCTGAAAGTATCAGGGACTCAGGAGTGAGTTTAGGTCAACAAGGAGTGTTGATAGGTGAAGAATCATGTGGTTTTGTAGACCATGTGAATGAAGATGATGACAAGATAAAAACTTGCACCATCTAGGAGGAGGATTAGAAGATCATTCTGATGATTGGGGGAATTTGGGTATTCCTACCACATAGCCCAGTTGAGGCCAACAAAGGTGTTGCAGATGAAAAAATTGTAGGAGGAAATCCAACAGAGACTGTCAAATAAGAGGAAGAAGTGGAGCATACAATGAAGTTTGCCCAAGGAGAATAAGAAGAGCATTCAGCCGAGTTGCTCAAAATTTTCAGCCAGGAAGATGAAACAGAAATGACTACAGCACTGGAGTTTGCAATAGAAGAGGAAGCATATAGCATGGATTTTTTTGATCTGTATGAAGAATTGGAAGCCCTAGAGAAGAGGGTGATGATGCAAAGATTTCACATCTAATAGGCTAAGTTGGAAGAAGGTAGTGGAGCATACCAGCCTCAGGAGAAGTTGGAAGAAGTTGGAAGTATGCCAGCAGGAGAAATGGTAGCAGAAGAAATACCACAGGAAGAAGATGAGCAACAGTTCAGTGAGAAGACTACAGATTTGGAGTCTGCAGTAGAGTGGCTACTCAGTGACATAAAGAGAGATAAAGATAGAAGGGGACATCGAGCAGATCTGCCCATTGAGAAAACAAAAATGCGGTAGAGAAGAATGCATACAAAGAGCCAGCCACTGGAGTAGCTGGACGAGGTAATTGAAGAAATCAGAAGGATGATGTTGAGTTCAGCAGCAAAGACTCCCATCAATGAGAAGCTGAGCAGAAGGGATCCTGCAAGAGAAGCAAAGTAGCACCAGCAACAACAATGAAGCAGAGGAGTATATGGACAAATCCAAGGGAAAGTTTGGGATCCAAGTGGATTTCAACACTAGAGAAGAGGAGATCATGATTTTTCCAGCTGAGGAGTATGATGCAGAAGCATCACTCCACGTCAATAGTGTGCCAGGAAGCCAACACATCCAGCACACATTTAATGGAGAAAGGGAGAGGCGTAGCCCTCTCAATTTTGAAATTTGAAATTTCAAAATAAATGTTGTAAGGCTTTTCATGCCAGACGATGCCTTTGTACAGGTAGTGTTTGAGGTTTCCTTTAATGGTTTCCTACAGCAAGCCCAGGATGCAGTCAGGACTAGGCATCCATTTATGTAATGTAGCTATAGGAGCTGCTTTATGATAGAGATATCTCAGAGACGGTGGTTGAGGATAAGCTCATGGGAACCCTCATTCTATAATAGAGAATATAGAGAATAGGGGAGATCTCAGGTAGAGAGATCTCGAGAGGGAGCTGAGACTTGTTACATTCCAGTCTTTGTAAACATTTGTATAGACATATAGATTACTAGAAAAGCAATTTTTCTTGCATACTGTGTTTTTGATGTTTTACGTGTTTTTATGAATTTCATGTTTTTAAATGCATAACTGGTGAAGCATTTCATAAGTTTCAATTTCTTCCTGTCTTGGAGTTTCTAAGTGCAAGGAGTGCACATAGTCCGCAAGGTGTACATTGATAGAGGTGATACAACCTCAGGAAATCTCAAGAGGGATAGCGTTGAACCTTCATCAGTAGAGGTGCAAGGAGTGCACAGGAAGTAACTTTGTCTCGAGTTTAGGGAAGACAAAACTATTGAAGGTTCTGTAGATCTCTTCCAAGAGGGCATCAAGAGAGTGCATAGAGTGCACTAGGGAACTTATTTCAAGTTCTGAGAAAAGAGAAGTGTCGAAGAGAAGACACTCACAGGGTTGTTGAATACTCTGTAGGCTCTACAAGGTGTGCATTGAGAAGGAGAACGCCAAGTGGGCGTAAGGAGTTTTCTTTTCAAGAAAACTTCTCGAATCTGAGTTATTCGAGATCCTCGAACACAAAGTGTGCACAAGAGTAGATCTTCGAGAGGACGAATCTCATAAGGGACATCATTTCTATAACGCAGACGAGACCCAAAGGAATCGAGCTTGAAAGAGGAAGATTCGAAGGTTGAGACCTTCGAGACTTAGAAAATCTTCTAAGTCAAAAGCCAAGAAAGCTCAGGAGGAGGAGCACAACTTTCATTGGATCGACACTGGGAGGAAAGATCTAAACTGTTGAATCTACATCTAGGCAGTAGGAGGAGAGAGCACAAGGAGGTCAGATCTAAATCGTCAGATCTAGCGCCAATACCTGACAACCGTTGGATCAGGTGAAGGCACATAGGGTTTAAACCCTTGGATATCCACACATTCATGAATTGGAAGTTGGAGGAGCATAGGAGGCTGCACCCCATACTTGCAATCGCCGATATTGCAAAATCGCACCAACCATCGGATCTAGAGCGCAGTGGCTTGAGAGCCACTGGATCAAGGATATGTGCATGGGGTTTAGTGCCTGTGAGGTGCACAGGAAAAAATATCTGCATCGTCAGATCTAACACCAAGGATTGATAGCCATCAGATCTGGGAGAAGTGTGAGGGCATTAATCCCTTGGAAGCCGCACAAAAGTATAGAATGGATGACAGAAACTTCGAGGGAGAAGTGTCGAGTTGCCATGAGCCGTCGGATCTATAAAAGGTGCACGATATTTAAACCTCGTAACAGCAGAAGGAAGAGGACTCGTCAAGTCCCAAAAGCATTAGGACCATCCATTTTGGGGACAGGTAGCAGAGATCTGGATCGTCGGTCCATTTTACGAATTCGGGTATCACAAGCTGGGAGGCGGAGTTCTTTGCGCTACAAATCCCCAAATCGCGAAATCGCGATTCGACCTGAACCGTCGATCGACGAGGAAGGAGAGCCATGATATTTGGAACCTCACTACATCATGTATCGGGGTTTCAGAGGGTGAAGGAGTTGCACCTTGATCACTAAATTCATGAAGTGTCGAGTGCCGAGGGCTCGTGCGAACACGTGTCACATTCGTTAGGTGGGGACCGCGTGGTTGACAGGTGGCGCAAACATAGAGTGCGAAGAAAAGGCAGAAGTAGGTGACAAGTGGCATACATGCATCACCTTGGAAGTGGTCAACCCATCATTGACTTATCGTGCTTCAAGGTTTCACAAGGGAGGAGCACGAGGGTTCAACACTCCAACTCGCGAAGCCGTGAGTTGTGAGTAGTGCTAGCACTTATCCCTAGTTGGTGGTTATGTGTGGAAAGCGCTAACAAGGAGGAGCCATACCCGTATTTCATCTCAGGTATCGACATTTGGAGAAAGAGGAATCGAGGGTATTCAACTCACAAACTCGCGAGTTGTGAAAGGCACTTGCGCTAAGGCCAAGTTGTGGTCGCATGGAGATGTAAGGCTCGTGCCTAGTGTTAAGTTGCACAGGGCAGGTTTTCATAAAGGACCTATGGATTCATTCAAAGGTTTCCAGCAGGAGCCTGAAGAGCCATTTCAGCTCAGAAGAAGATCGATCCAGAGACCGGGAGGTCACAAAACCCTGCTAAGGTAGGGGGTCTGCATCATTTATATGTAAGGATTTTTGTATTAAATTTATATACGAATTTTTGTCATCTACAACTTTTTTTTATCGGTTGAATCGCAAGTTGAAACCCTTCGAGAGATTTCGAGTCAGCCTATTAATGGAAGGGAGGGAAGGCTGAGGGAGCATGCTATTGTTCTCAACCATCTGATGTCCATTTTTATATTAATATATAAAATTTACTCATAAATATTCCTGCACAAAGAAGTCTTGTACCAATTTAATGTCTAATTTAATTGTGATTTTAAAAGTAAATTATTAATATTATAATGAGCATTATTAATATTTAAAAACTTAATAAAATATTTATAATCAACCAAATAGAGACAAAATATTTACCCTTTTGTCCCTGTGAAATTTTACCACAAAAAAAACTTATTAAAACTTTTACTAAAACCAAGTTAAAAGTTAAAACGTAAAACAAGAATCCGCCAATTTCAAGAATTTTGAAAATTGATAAATACGCTAACCTTCTTGGCCTCCCATTTTTTTTTTGGTGTTTCATATCGATATTACAAATTCTATCGTTAGTGTCAATGTATTTATTCAAAGCTTCTTTCACAATCACACAATAAAATCCACGTTACATGTTTTCAATAGGATACGTCTATCTCATATCAATGAAATGGGATTATGATCGCCGAGTTTAATTGTGAGTTGGTGGCATTTGACGAAGACAACTTTCTATCGCTCTATCATTCTTTAGGGTTGATTTTGAAATATGGAGAGTGGTAGCTATGTAATACCTATATTTTTAGAGTATAATTTTTAGATTTTAGTAGTTAAATTGTTGCATCAAAGGGGTCCCTTGTCCCACAAATAAGAGGTCTCATATATCAATTTGGTATCTGGTTTGATTACCATATTAAATAAATGTKTTGAGCTACGTCCTCTTCCATACACCTTAATATCTAGCGATCCCATACTTTTAATGAATTCTCAAAGTTAATGTGATACAATCATCCCTCACAGGCACAGCGACATCATTGCCAGGCAGAAGTTAAATGTTGTGTATTGGGGAATGGAAGCTGCTTCATGTTTATGCCACACTTGTATGCCTAAATGATGGTATGTAGATGCCATATCTATAACTTTGTCAAATTTATGGTGTTTTGTTGACGTGAGAAATTGAACGCTCGCCAACTGGAGGAGTGGGTCCAGTCCGGGGTTGTCTAAATAACCCAAGCCATTTGGGATGATCCACCCTGACGGTTTTAGCGGCTCCGTTAGCCAATCTAAGTCCTAAGAAAATGAAATAAAAACTAAACTAAGAAAAACTAATCTAAGTGGGAAAAGCAGCTACAACAAAACTATACACAATTCTAAAGCATATATACAACTTACTAATATCATAAAACAAAAATCCTAGTTATTTAAATGCTCCGCTATTGTTACAATTATATCTCAATCAATAATGTACAGTACTTACAGATTACAGATTTTAAATGAAAAACCTGCAAAAATCATTTGTAAACTGTCCTATGACAGCAAGGTATGTTTTTTGATTTTTTATAATTTTATGAGAAAGAAATAAAATGAAAACTATCTAAGATGAGAAATTAAAATAATAATCCTAAATATGAATTTGAACTATATGTATCTATCTAAACTACTTAAATAACACTATAAAAACTAACCTGTAACAACACTTTCCAATTTGTCCTGTGCGAAGTATCTGATTCAGCTGTTCGATGGGAGGAAACCTGCACCAGATTTTCCACAAGCTTCTTGTAAACAGGAAGAAGCAGTGCTCTTTGAATATAAACAACAGGACAAACAAGACATAAAAAATGACAACAATCTTATAATTTACAAATCATCACATTTAGATAAATCTGCGTGCAAAGATTTGTACAAAATGATTCATTTAACGAAGAAGATAAACCTTTAATTCATTAAATTGAAACAAAGTAAATGTTGTACTTTTAAAATAAGAGAGATCAGATATGGACAACACATAAACAAAATCACATCAACATGCAATGAATTACCATAGCTAAAGTAGTCGATAATTGATTGCAACTGATATGAAGAAAACTTGAAATAAAAGTTTGATATATTGAAAGCTAAAGCTATTACAAGACATCCACTTTCATCCCAGCTTATATCATAAATCCATAGTCTGTTCTCCCAATCGTGATGATGGGTCCATTACAAAAAATAACAAGTATTTAAAGACCACAAGGTAAAACATCCCTGTGGGAATTATCAACCACTGTTTACAAAAAATTTGGGAATAATCTCCCAAGTCTTTATTTCTGACTTAAACTAACAACTTAAAACAAAACTATATCAGAAAAGTATCTCTTAAACTGCCACAGCATGTCCAATTTGCCATTGAAATTCGTAGGTACCTAAAGGTGGACAAGAATAGACAAGTTTAGATAATGTTTTATTGATAAAATTAACAAAAATCTAAATTTTAAGACTAGATATAGAATCTCACGATTCTGTAGCTGGTCTAATTTGAAAACATAACCATTTTAAATCAATGAAATCCTAACACAAATATATTCAAACTATTTAACAAATCTGTAATTGCTAATTGGAAACAAAGCAAATCATCCACTCCATAAGTAACCAAATCTTTATACCAATTTGAAACAAACAAAAATCATGTTTAATTAACCGAATGGTAATAGGGATATATGCAATCTATCAAACATTCTTTTATTACCAATTCGGAGCATACATAATTGTTTTGATAATTCGAAACCAACGAAATCATTTTTGAATCAATCTCAATCGAAACAGACTGTAATCGATCAAGTAAATTTTTCATGCAATAGCTTATGTCGACTCAGCACTTAAAAAAATCGTTGTCGAATCAAAACGAAACTAACAGGATTGTTTTTTTAATTTAAAACTAACATAAATATATCAAACCAAACTTTAATATGAATCAAACGCATATACAAATAATTATGCTAATTCAAACATACAGAATCGTTTCAAAATCAAACCAAACAGAACCGAATCGAGCTAACTCAGAGCCGACACAATCCAAAAACAACAAAATCGTACCAATCCAGAACATATCTACACTCGATTTTAGCAAACAAATCTTTAAAACAAAATAGTTTATACTAATCTAGAATGAAATATTTTATACTATTTCAAATAAAAACTAAATCATTCCTTGAAATTCGAAGTAAACAGAACCACTTCTGAATCTATTAAAACAAATAGGACTAATCGAAAGCAAACCCAATCAGTCATACTAATTCAAACCAACTTATAAAACAAAATCAATATTGAAATACATACCTGGGCAAAAAGAAAATGATTTGATCACAATAACTTTGAATTGACAAAGGTCGTTACTGCTTCGACATTTCTGAAGACAATTGAACCGATGGTTTTTTGTTTCTTTTCGTTGGCTTGTAGCCTGTCGTTCTCCTTTCATAGCACTGTCACCCGTTCCTCTAATGATTTGATCTTAGATTGCAACAGGGGGACGTCCATGTAATAACGTTCAAGCCAGGAATTGCATTGGGTACATGGTGATTGATCGGGCTTTGGCATCACCAGAGAGGGTTCTTTCAAGTTACCAGGGGTATCACTGTGAAGCTTAATTCTTGGAAAATTAGGGTCCTTCTTGAGGCACGAAGGTAAGTTGGAAACATAGTCATAGGGTTCCATAGAGAAGAGGCCATGAGAGTAAGGGTATTCTTCATCTAGGAAACGTTCAATCTCAGAGTCTGAATCCTCTCTCAAGACGATAGGTTTTTGGTCAGTGCTTTGCTTGGGCTTGTTCCGAGCACATCTCGATATCCATCATGCATTTTTCTTTCCCTTACTGTTGACAGCAATATCACCTTTGCCTTTCTTCCTCACAGGCCTCTTGACGGCCTTAGTATTGTCTTTAGCACACGGGTTGTGTTGGGTATGTGTTATATTCTTTGCACGTGTGTGTGCGTGGGTGCGTCATATACGACGACTACGCCGGGTGCTTTCCTAGGGGGGTCCCAGGGGGGCGTAGGTATTCCCCCCCCTGGTTACGCGCAGTGTTCGGCATCGGGTGGTAGCCCGGGGCCGACGGGGTTTGGGGCAGTGCCCTGAGTACGCGCAACGTTCGGCACCGGGTGGTAGCCCGGGGCCGATGGGGTTCGAGGCAATGCCCCGAAATGTTTTTTTTAGGCGGTTTTTGCAATTTTTAGCGGATTTTGCTATTTTTAGCTGATTTGTAAATTAATCCCGGATTAAGGGATTAGAGTTTTGGTATCTACGGAATATCTAAAAACATTGTATATATTGTATGGCGAATGGTGAAATTCGATATAATAAAAAAGAAAGGTTTTCTCGGTTGAGGGTTTCCGGTAAAGATCTCTATGTATTTTGTGTATGAGCCGTTGATTAATTTTCGTATTGCTTAAGAATATATATGCATTTCTTTACTTCGCAGGTTTAAAACTTACATGTGGTATCAGAGCAGATTTTTGGCTTCAGAGGGACACCTTTGTTGCTGAGGGTTTGGCTTGGTCTTGATAGATCAAGTTTATCTTGGGTCTGTGATAAACCTGGGTTCAATGGGAGAGTTTGCAAAGGAGATTCGAGTAAAGTAAGAGGAATGATGAGCTCATCTAGAATCGAGATAGAGAAGTTCAATGGTAAAAACTTTGAGCTATGGAAGCTCAAGACGGAGGACCTTCTTGTAGACAAAGAACAATGGATCGTTGTGGATCCTGGTACACAGTCTACTAGTACACCATCTACAAGCACACAGGCTACTGGTACACCTCCTACCAGTACACAAACTACTAGTACACCAGTTACTGGTATGTCGAAGGAAGATTGGGACAAGTTGGACAGAGAAGCAAGGAGTACCATTCGACTCTGCCTGGCAGATTCGGTGTTATTGAATGTCTCGGGAGAATCTACAGCCAAGGAACTATGGGATAAGTTAGGGAGTTTGTATCAATCAAAGTCCCTGGTAAACAAGTTGTTTCTTCGAAAGAAGNTGTATCATCTTAGGATGGAAGATGGAGATTCTGTGACAGAACATCTAAATGCCTTTAATACTCTGGTAAGTCAACTTGGATCTGTTAATATTACGATTGTAGAAGAAGATAAGTGTATTACTTTGTTATGTTCTTTGCCAAACTCTTGGGATAATCTGGTTGTAGCAGTAGGTAGTACCACTCAACCTACATTGAAATATGAGGATGTAGTTGCATCGTTGTTATCTGAAGAGATGAGGTGAAAAAGCATGGATAGTCACAACACAGATGCTTTATTTGTAAGAGGGCGTCCCCAAGAGAGGAACCATGGTAAGCCTTCGGGATGGAGATCTAAATCTACAGGTAGATCTAAGTCCTTAGGAAAATCTTTGAGGAAATGCTGGAAGTGTGGTAAAACAAGGCATTATAAGAAAGATTGCAGCTCTAAGAAGGTTGAAAAACCAAAGGGATCTGATAGTACCTCTTCCATGGAGGTGAAACCCTCCACTAAAGAAAGAGGTGATGTTTACCTAGCATCTACAAGTACACATGCAGACCATGGTGTATGGTTGATCGACTCAGGTGCATCATACCATATGACTCCTCACAGGGAGTGGTTCTCTGAATATGAAAAATATGATGGTGGTGATGTA